>JAGDQP010002681.1:62779-101613 GCA_022664845.1 Lepisma saccharinum | reverse complement strand
TATTGGAAGTCTGTCAACATTTTCTCTTCCAGTTAATGCTGGCAGTAATTTCCCGTCCCAGTGAACAACAAGAAGACCTGATGTTTTCTTAACGTATTCATCTTGCTGCTTCTGAATAGTATCTTTGCGGATATTTTCTCGACATCGCCGAATGGACGATCTGTTTATTACCAGTTCTTCCACATTGTGTCCCAATGCCTCTGCTGTTACAATTAATATGTGTATGGCAGCCCTATCACTCACTTTATAGCGATCAAGAGCCGCAACGAGTCGTGGAGTAATGAAACGTACTTTCCCTCTTCTTCTCGAAGATTCTTTCACTGTCTCATTAGTTTCTACTCCTTCCATTGGACTTGTATTTTTGGTTTGGCGTACATCTTCGTCTTCACCACTTGAATTGTTAATCGACGATTCACCCGACTCACTCACTTTACACTGTTCCTCTTTATATTTCTGTTTACGAGACATTTCAAGCTCTAGTCGCTTTGCTACTCTTTCTTCTCTACGAGCTAGACACATGTCCCTACCAACCATACTTCCAGGACGTCCTTTTTGTCTTTGAGATATAAGGGATTCCTTGTCCCTGAATTACTGAATTTGTATTAAGTCTAAAGCATTTGCATGCGCTATATCAAACAAGTCGTCTAACATATATAAGAAATATGTGTCTTGTCTTTTTTTCCCTTCACTATTTCTTTTACTTGATTTTTGTAAGTGACGCAACATTAAGTACAATCTAATGAGTTTATCGATGCTATGGTGAGTATCCTTGATCGGTATTCTTGCTTTAGGCCAAAATATTTCTGCTTCACGAACTGTTAACCGAGCACTCTCTCTTAAAGGTGATTTCACTGTTCGTAAGTTATAAAAGAACGTACTAAGTACTTGTCTGTTGGATGGTAACTTAGATCCCAATATCTGTTCACTCATATAACCAACGAGGTAAATACCACTGCGATGACTGCATTCACAAGGCACCGAACACATAATGATCACTTTGTTCATTTAATTGCACGTTATTATACAAGAACCACAATGAAACTTCTGTCCCCGGAAATAACGATCACATTACTACAATACTACATCAAAAGACTACAAATACAAAATACAAAACTCGAATTGATGTTATAAGTGGTCTGTAATTATTATAGTTGCAATAAGTTGTAATTAAAAGCAAAGGAGAGCTATTATTTAGTTGCAAATGGTTGTAAAAATAATTGTTTGACATTTGTTTATTATTTCCAATTTAATTTTGTTCATAGATTTGCTCTAAATTACACATAAAATGGGATTAAATACAATAATTTAAATATGTGAATGCGTTGCCACCTATTGAGCAACATAGGAAACGGCTGTTTTCTAAATCTTATTCTTATAAAGATTAAAATGTCTTTGCGGCACCATTTATCGTCGTCATAACGAACTCAAATTCATGCAGGACACTTTTCTCATTAAAAAGAAAAAAATTAAGGTGTGCGGTCTCAGATATATACAACTCGGGAAATAAGGACCACCCTACTGCCCAGTTTTGAGAATGTCATGACAGCTAGTTCAAGGAAACACTCATAATGCTAAGCACATAAATTTTGAGCCATGAATATGCTATTTGTTACTTATGTTTTGTTTTAAATATTAAAAGCAAGAATATTTCCCTTCGGTTTAAGCACTTGTCAATAATTCAGCATCTCCTATAACAAAGTAATTGAATTTCTAACAACTATAGCGCCCATACAATTTATTTTGTCTATTTCTCTATCCTAAAAACTATATGACAAAATTTAAGTCAAACGCGAATTTCTGATTTTCATTCAGTTTTTGAAGTTATTCCTATCAGTACTGTATGTGGTGTTAAGAATTGTAAACAAGATCTTTTTCTTCAAAATGCATTTGAGCCTAAATGTTCACAACGGAAGAGTTCAACGTCAGTATATTTGAAACAGCACCTAAATTAACTACCGAGCCGCTGTAGCTCAGTTATAGAGCCTTGGCATAGTATTCGGGAAGTCGTGGGTTCGATCCCACAGGCCGACCATTCTGACTTAGGTTTTTCCAGTGGTTTTCCTGTCCCACCAGGCAAATGCCGGGATGGCACATTGAACATAGGCCCTGGCCGACACATTCCCAAATCCTTTCCCCATCCCTATCCCGGCCTGAGTTTTAGATGCCTAAAGGCCATAAATAAAAGGCAAATTCATGGACATTAGTCCAATCACTGTTATGGTAACCTGTTATTTTACATACTCATTTAAACAGATATTTGTCTATAGCAGTACGTATAAAGGGGAGGAACATAAATTTATAAGTTTTTTTAAAACTTTTTTTCATTATTTTCTTTGTTAGATGCGGTTAGGTTCGTCTGCCCCTCGAGATGGAACTAGAACCCGCAATCGTTCTTGTGCTATGGGAAATAGATTTATTGTTTTTTTTTATCATATTCAGACACATTTTGAATTTATTTTACAAGTCAGATATACAGAAGTTTTCAGTACTTTATCCTAGGTAGTTAGTAGGTTAGCTGGTACAGTATGCAATGTTCCCATTGCAAGGAAGGTTCTAGTTCATGGATACACTGCATACTGTACCAGCCAATCTACTAGGATAAAATACCCAAAACTGCTCTATATCTAATTAAATAAATTCAAAGCGTAACATTTCACATGTGTCTGCATCTCATAAAAAAAAACACACAACAAATCTATTAAATCTGAGAAATTTTCTCATAACACAACAACGATTAGGAGATCTAGTTCCATATCCAGAGGCCAGCCGAACCTACCCTAACCAAACCAAGAACATAATGAAAAAAGTGTTTAAAAACCTTATAAATATACTGTATGTTTGCCCCTGATACGGAATTTGATCCGAAGTACTTCTTACAGTTACGAAAAATATAAGTTTTGTAAACTGGTATTTTCAACAGCTACTTATATACAGCAGTTATCACCGTTACCATAAGAGAATAGCAAGATTGTAGTTAACTGGTCCACCCTTCTCTCATGCTAGAGTGGGTCGATGGGAAGACAAAGCTTATCTTATATAATTCATAACTTTGTTTTACTATTACTTACAAAAAATTAACCTAATTTTCTAAACCTAGTCAGTACTACATAGGGTGTACCAGTTGCCTAGATCTTCACGATATCTCAGTGTAAACACCATACCAGCATCTGCCTGGTGTGACTGAGGGGAAAATCTCATACAAAAAGGGGTCGCTGCAAACATTCCTTTATAAATTGCCAAAAGTTGCATGCCCGTTTTATAGGTTGTAAATTTTGCCCGCTAGTTAAAACCATCTTTAAAAAAAAAATATCTGGGTGCTGTTGCAGTTTTACGTCGTCAGAAAATGGAAAATTTACGGGAGAAATTGGGTTTGTTGGTAAGTAAAGGGACGTGCTTTATGTAAGATTTGCTCGGCTCTGTATGTGTAAAGTGCTTAATTTGTTTAAATAACGAATTTTTATTACCCGCTTCGAAGTGCAGTGTTCGGCCATTGTAAGCAACAGACGATATGAAAACCGATCGCAGTTCCATGAGTGGCAGTTATCAGTGGAACGGTGAGTTACGATTGTGTCAAGTGGGTTAAATTTCAAAATGCGTAGGCCTATCCGTTGGTCTAGTAGTTAGCGTTGCCGACTATAGATTGAGGAATCCCGGGTTCGATTCCCGGCGCTGCCAAGCATTTTTTTTTTCAAGGTCTGTGGGTCCGGAACGCTAACCAACCAACTTCATGATGCACTTGGGGAGCTGCTACGAATAAGAATAATGTCGATCACACCTTCGGCTCTCCTTTCCCAATCCGTCTGGTCAACGTGGGAGCAGCAGACCTATCTTGTCCCTCCGCGGAGAGGCCTCATTCAGTAGTGGATCAAATATATTATTATAGAATTATTTTTATAGAATTATATATAAAGTAAAGTACCTAACCTGACTTTTCTGACCTAACCCACCGAAGATGTACTTGTAAACAGTAATGAAAGGCGTAGGTTTAAAATAAGTAATTTAAAATACCTGAATGGCACCTTCAACTTAGGCCCTGGCCGACACCTTGCCTCACCCTTTCCTGTAACCTAGCTATTCCGGCCTGAGCCTTAGATGCCCAAATGCCATAAATAAAATTCAAATTCATAAACATTAGTTCCCTGATTTTGGATTACATTCGGCATTGAACGCACGCGAAATAATAAAACAGAAATACATTCATCGTTAAAAATTAAGTTCAGCTCAAGTCAACCAAAACAATCTTAAAACTGCTGGACAAATGTAATGTTTACAAGTGTCTAGATTGCCACGTAATTTCATCGTTTTCATCAGGCGAATGTCCGGATGTCACCTGAAGTAAGGCCCTTGCCGATACATTTTAATCATCTATCCGGTCCTGAGCCAAACATATCATAAGTAAAATCAACTGCTGAAATGATCAGAAATTTAAAAAAAGAAACAAGTTTATCCTACCAACCGGCCGTAGCTTGGTTGTAGAGCATTGACTTACAATCGGAATGTTCTAGGAATTATCCCAGTGGCCACCCATTCTGAATAAGGCTTTCTGTCATACCAAGCATATACCGGGATTGTACCTATACCAGGCTTTCTTTCAGAAAATTTGCATTTCAGAGAACCGGGAGGGCGTTACTTGTACAATTAGCATTACAATAGTAAGATAAATAGTAAACTACAATTTTGCCCGGGCGCGGTACGATCCCTCCTGAAAGAAACACTGAACTATACTAACTAGATAGACCCTGGCCAGCCTGAGATTAAAATTGGCCTTAATTCTGAATGCTATAACGCAATTTGTCTCCGAAGCCTGATGTGAGTAGAGTTGTTACAGTTGTTATGTGGATGAGGGTAGAACAGTGCTTTTTCGCTGTGCAAAAAAAAAAAACAAATAAAACCACCGAACTTGACTTACCTAACCTCGAAGTACGTTTGATTAGTCACTGTGCAGAAGTAAAAAAAAAGCCGGACCTGACTTACCTAACCTCCAAGTGCGTTTCATTAGTCGCTGTGCAGAAGGGAAAAAAAACAACGAACCTAACTTACCCAACCTCCAAGTGCCCTTGGTCAGTCGCTGAACAAATAATAAAAAAACACCGAACCTGGGAGGTATTTTTTTTATTTTGGTTCGTGTCAGGCGATAGTAAATAAATGCCGACTCTTCCCTATTGCAATTTTTTCCAATTTCGTCTTAAATTAGTGACCACTGGAACGTGGAGGTTAATTAAAGTTAGGTGCGGTCATATATCTTTACATTTTTCACTCTCAATCAGCGCGTGAAAAAATATGGCACACATCCCCACCTATGGCGCGGATGCATATATAGTCCCACGTATATCTACGTATTTCACCCTTATAACATTCGATAGTGACTCTAATTTGCGTTTCAACACTGCTGCATACTTTGGTAACATAACCTTTCTCCTGCAAATTTTACTTCCTTTCGTGTAGATAAAATAAACCGAACCCCTTATGTATTTAATAACTTTCTTTTACTATTATTAACGAAAATTAACTTTATAAACCTAGTCAGTAATACATGGGGTGTACCAGTTGCTTACATCCTCCCCAATAACTCAGTGTAAACACCATCCCGGCATCTGCCTGGTGTGACTGAGGGGAAAATCTCACACAAAATAAGGGGTCGCTGGAAATGTTCCTCTTACCTTTCGATTACTTTGCCAACGCTCGGTAATTTGTTCCTTGTACATTGTTTGGTATTTTGCAAATATTTCATGGATGAGAAAGATGACATTTGCTGACGTTTGACAGACATAGTTCAACTGAAGTATTACCGGTACTGTAGAGGCTGGTAGTTTAGGGCAAAAGTAACATGAATGCAGTTAACTACCCAATCCTTATAAATTTCCGAAACTGAAAGGAACACCTTGCATGTCCTACTTGTATTTTGTACATTTTGCCCCGCTAGTTGAAAACATTCACAATAATTAAATAAATAAAAATAAACATTCAGGATTCTACAATACATTAATTACATACCTATTTCTATAAACTACGTAATTGCAGAAGGCTACTACAGCCTAAACAGTTGCCCGTGCCGCGGTCGGCGTTCAGTTGTCTTCTTGTCCTGACTTGTTAAAAAAAATGACTACGCGTCTGCGCCAAACTAATGGTGGGTCCTACATGGGTGTTACAGTTGGCCAATTTATAGAAAACGACTGCTTCCCAACAACTGGTGGGGAATGCTCGGGAGTTAAGGGTTAGCCAACTGCAACCTGGAAAATTTTATGATGTAATTTCGTGTTTCTGAAACATACTTTAGATATGCAATTAAATGTCTACAATCATTTTTTACTATCTATAATATTATTTCATTCTTCCAAACACCAGCGAACCCCAACCATGGCCCAAGGGTAGGCAGTAGCTGATTTCCCCCCAAGTGGCAACAGCCAGCACCTGGCCCACTAGTAGGGCGGCTCAAAGCGTCGGGGAATTCCTTATGGGGTATGTGTTGGCAATACTGAGCTACAGCATCAATCAAGAATGTCCTGGAGGTTATGAGCTAGTCTAGCCGAAACCTCTCCAACGACACCTCATCTACGTTTCTACACCTTGTGGTAATGAGATACTTTTTAAGCACGGGTTGGCAACACTAGTAATGGGGTGCCTGTGGGTGGGAACACCTACTTTATGTTGCTATTGTGTCAAATAATTTATGCTATGCCTAAAGCAACGGAAAGTGTTGATTTTTTAATAGAAAATATGTTGGCAGCACTAACAAGTAGGGTCCCTGAGGACGTAGACCACCTCAGGTTTTCTGTATAATGTCGAATAATGTTTATAACAAGTTTGGCGCAACTAGGTGTAACCGAATGGAAGCAATTTTAATTTTTTTTAAATGTGTTGGTAACACTGAAACACTGCATTGAAATACCAATCAAGACGGTTCCGGTGGCTCTGAGTTAGTGTAATCAAGACCTTTCGAACGACGTCTCAAGCATCTCTCTATACCTTGTAGTTCCTGAGATCTAGTTTCTGGACATGAACGGACCCCAAAAGCCGGATTAGAAGGTCCCTTTTGTTATAGTTTTGCTAGGCCACCAACAAAGAAGGGAGATATCGTTACTGTGGATAAGTATTTACGTACTGACGCTTTAATCATGTCACATGTAGATCGCCGATCTTTATGTAAACACCTATTTTTGCCTTAGTGCGATGTTGAAAATAAAGTTGTATATGCACGTTTCATGAGAAATTATACAAAAATCCACAAATTTTATAATGCCTAAAAATACCTATTTCTGCCTATTTTACACAAAATATAATTTTGTGCCATTTCCACTGATCTTATATACGTCTGACATAATTTGCGAAATTCTAAAATAAAACACATAACAGTTCAACGAATCATAAAATGTCGTCCCACTCCGGTCTACTCTCGAGTTGCAAGTCACAGTGCAGTGAGAAGTGCCGTAACTGGGGATGGAGAATTAAATGTCACGAGCATGAGGAAAGCACATTATTTAGTAGTGCGTGTACTTGAGTTCGAGACAGAATACCGCGAAGGTCAAAAGTTAAAATTCACGTGATAATTGTAGTACAATGCCTAAATAGCAGTTTCCAAAGCTTCTCTAATTCCTCAGTCGATACAAGATTTGACGTGCTTTAGAATCGACGGAAAAGTGATCTTCTGTCAAGCATCTAACAAGCAGATTAGTAGACCCATTTTCGCATTAAAACTGCGTTTCAGGGTGTTCTTTGTTTCTTTCGTGGCGCATTTTTAATGTTATATGCTGGCCCAAAAGTCGGAAACCCCCGATATTTAGACACTTTTGGGTAAAATTAGTATCATTTATAGCAAACTTATATGAATTCACGTAAATCACATTCAGACGCATATTCCCCCCCCCTTCCCCATAAGTCCTGGCTGGACTCCCCGGAATCAAGTAAATATCGATTAAAAATCTCTTTAGCAAGTGCTGTACGCGTATTTACATAATATATTTACATCTATTGTGTGTTGTGAATTTTAAATTTAATTTGAATTTATGACCTTTAGGCATCTCAGGAATACACTGTAAAAAGTGGAAACACGAAATGTATAAAAGTTACTCCGCTTTATGGAGAAATAAAAATCGAAAATTAGCGTTTCGTTGTATTTACTCTTAAATGTGGATATAGTGTAAGCCTTTTAGTGGAAAGATTGGTAAAATTAACTCCATTTCAAGGTTTAACATTTTCTTTGTAATAGCTTAACGTTAACTGAAAATGGGTTGAAACTGGCCAAAGTGATTTGTCCGTGAACGTTCAACTTACTTTACGCTTAAAACTCGGTCATTTTCTAATCGAAGTGTAAGCTAAACAGGCAGTTTTCAAGTTACGTACTTTTGTGGATGAAGTTTAAACCTTAGTTGGATATTCTATAATCCAGTAACAGGAGTAACGTTACTTGCTTGTCACTGAACGCCCCGCCATTTTGAGTGTTTATATTTCCTTTACACTGTGAACAGTAAACAGCTTACCGGTGGACCGAGAACGGCATGGATTGTATTGGCGAAAAGAGAAATTAATTTAGGTATAAATCTTTTCACTGAAGCAAACGTATCTCTCCTTTTTTTCACGAGACATTCCTCATAGCAAAATCAGAAACGTGTTAATGATTAACCTCCTTCGCAGTAAAACTCTAGCTATAGATATCACTCGGAAAGACAGAAACAGCAACTGTCTTTGTAGCTAAGTGATGTTAGTTCCTGCTGAGCGCTCGTAGCGCACGGTTGGGAAGTGTGTCGCTCTGTGTTCTGTCTTTGTGAGCGCAGGTGGTGTGATATAAGTTAATAGTTCTAGTGATATACGATTAATATATTATGGCTTATATGGAAACCAACAATATTAGTAGAA
Organism: Lepisma saccharinum; assembly: GCA_022664845.1. Lineage (NCBI taxonomy): Eukaryota > Metazoa > Arthropoda > Insecta > Zygentoma > Lepismatidae > Lepisma > Lepisma saccharinum. The sequence goes on along the minus strand of JAGDQP010002681.1, from coordinate 92,760 downwards.
AACATACACTACAAATAGATTTGTCCTCGTTACCAGTTAAATTACGTCTCGAAAATTTGCATGAAGCTATTCGCCATGACTTTGGATTAGTGGAAGGTGAAATACAGTCGATTGAACCCGATCATTATTACAAGCGGGCCTTTGTCCGAGTAGCTAATTTGGATATCGCAAAACGTACATTAGCAAAGTGTGATGGTAAATTAGTGTATGCAGCGGAGTATGAACGATTTGTATTACTGGTCTCTATTGAAGAACAGGAAACTACTATAGTGTCTGTGTGGGTGGTCCCACTCGAGATTACAGATCAGCAACTACAGTCTGCCTTTAGTGCTTATGGTACCGTAACTAAAGTAGTTCAGATCCGCTACCCTGGACATATCTTTCCCTTTGCGGTTTATACTGGCAAAAGGTTAGTGCATTTCTCTAAGGTGGACAGGCATATTCCTGTATTTTTGTCCATTAAAAACTTCAAAGTGCAAACCCGCATTCAAGGGTCTAATCCGACTCATGTTACACCAGTCATTGACAATTCGAATAAAGTTTCGCTGAATGTGATACAACCAATACAGCCGGTTTTGTCTTTAAATCCAGACAACTTCCCCACAGTGAAAGAGTCTCTTTCTCGTTCTTTGTCCGATAAAGAGCCTGACAGTGGCAACCCTGTCACAGACATTGACCTTCCACGTCACACCAGTCATCTACCAGGTAATCAGCTGTTAGTTGCACCGGCTACACAAACAGTTACTTCGGACCTCACGGCTGACTCATTCCCTTCTTCGCTAGAGAAAACAAAAGACACGCCACCTGATCAAGCTTGTGAGTTGGCTGTGTCCGTAGATATTCACGCTACGACTGATAACTGTATTCCAGTCAGTGATTTGGCTAGTAATAGTAACGACCCTCTTGTAGGGGACGGGGAGCTCACGAAGTTATCATTGTCTACTCATAGTGTGTCTCAAGATATTAGTGAATACCCCCCTGACAGTTCAGACATTTCTACTCTTCCCCCCCCCCTGTTTCTGTTAGTGAAATATCCTCTGATGAATTGTCAGTTGACGATCCAGCGTCGATTAGTGGTAAACGAGTGAAAAGTGGTAAATTTAATTACAAGGCAAGTGATAACACAGTGTTAGTGAATCCAGTTCGTGCGTCTAAAAAAGCTAAAATTAAGGTGAAAAATTCCTCTCGCCGTACTAGATCGTATAAAGAAGACGCAGCAACCTGACAAGGATCTTTCATCTGGTACCAGGTATATCCACAAAACAAAAACAAACAACAACAACAAAAAAAAAGAGCAGTCTGTATCCATCGCTACAAGAAGGTAGGTGGTATTAGCCTTTTGCTTGTTCAGTGCCCTCAGCCAAACTGAGCCGTCTAACCTTGACTTTTCTTTCCCTGCTTTTTGGATGGATCATGGCAGGTCCTTTGAACAGCACGTCGTTGGGTCTGTGCTCTATGAACGTGGCCCATGCCTTTAATACCGACAAAGTTGATAGTTTTAGACAATGTTTATTCTATCGTTCAGTGCACGTTGCCGCGATACAAGAGTGTTCTAGTGTACAATGGAACTTCCCTTTTTATGAAACTATCTTCAATTATGGTATTGAAACTAAAACTGGTACTGCATTGTTTCTGAAACAGGATCTTGTGTATGACAATTGTTTTTTACACCCTAGTGGGCGTCTTATCTCCATTACTATAGATAATTTCGCCTTTATCTGTATTTATGCCCCAAGCGGCACTCATATGTATCATAATAGGGAGTTATTCTTTAGCAATATCTTAGTACCGGAGATTCAAAAATTTCACAATTTTCATGTAATTATTATGGGCGATATGAACGCAACCAGACACCTTAAGGACAGTACCTCTGGTTCTAATATTAGTCCTGCGTTACAACATCTAGTACAAGAATTTCGTCTTATTGATGTATGGGAATCTCAGCATCCCACGGATAATGCCGCCACATACTTTTATGCGCAAGGTTCTTCGCGCATAGATGTGATTTATGTTGATGCCCGTTTACGCAACCATATACAGAGTGTCCATCTCGAGTGGTTATCATTTTCCGACCACAAATATTTAACTGTAAAACTTAAGACTGCCATTGACACCCACTTTCATGTGTCTCCTGTCTGGCGTTGTAAGGATTCTCTCATATCATCTCCGGCATATGAATATTTACTTGTGAATATGTGGAATTATTATGTTACTCAACCCAGATATCAAAATAATTTGTTGCAGTGGTGGCTTAGCTTCAAAAAGAAAGTTAAATATGAGTCTATTGCCTTTTGTAAACAACGGGATGCTCACATAAAACTAGAACTAACGCATTACTATGGTCTCCTAGCACAATATACTCAGTTGGTTGATCAGAACAGTCTATATTTACCCCATCTCAAACGAATTCAAAGTCAAATTCGCCGCATTCATAATTAATTAAATCGCGATAGACTTAGTAAATCTAAATTTAAAAATGTTGGTATATATGAACCGCCTATGTATGTCCAAGCGATCAATGAGCGTAAACAGGCAAACCGTCAATTCATCAATAGTTTTACCGTCGATGCGGGAGATACAGTCACAGGACATCAAATTTATCTGGCCATTAGAGATCATTACAAACGTTTTTATCATGCACAGCCTAGTCAAACTACTTTTCTTGAAAAGCATTGAGTGGCCCACGTTAACAGCTGATCAACGGTCGCTTTTAGCTCAACCTTTTACTGAGAGTGAAGTTGGGCAAGTTTTGGAACGGATGAATGTGACTGCATCCCCAGGCATTGATGGCTTAGGGGTGCGCTTTTATCAACTTTTCAAACACTTGTTCGTACCGATGTTAACAAAGCTTTATAATCAATTTTTACAGGGACGTTTTTTTTGTATTGATTTTACACAGGCAATAGGCCTGTTATTGTCTAAAAAAGGTTCTTCTAAAAAGACGCATAACTTAAGGTTGATTTCCCTAATAAATGTTGATTGTAAATTGCTGTCTAAAGTTATCATGTTTCGTATTCAACCATTCATGCAACTGTTCTTAGATGATAGTCAGGGTGGCTTGGCCCATACCAAACCCATCCATGTGTTATTGGCTAATGTGCGCGAATTAATTTCCGCCACGCAACTTAAGCTGGTGCCCCCCTTTCTCATCTATTCTACAGATTTCTCTCAGGCCTTCCCTTCCTTAAACATCCACTTTTCAATTGAGGTGTTGACTCGTCTTCAGTTGCCCGACAATATCATCCTGTTACTGACAAATGCTTTCCAGACACGCACGATTCGCCTTCAGGTTAACAAACGTTTAATGACGGAATTTAACATGGAACGTGGTGTCCATCAAGGTGATCCTCTTTCATCGTATCTTCAATTTAGCTCTTATGCCATTAATACAAGTCGTAAAACGTGGATTGGCGGGCATACCCTTAAACCGGGTGGTCCTCAAGGCTCTGGCCTATGTCGATGATGTTATCTGGTTAGCACGAGATGCCACTGAAATACAATATATTTTAGACGTGTTAAACCTATTCGCTCACATCTCTAATATTTCCATCAATCCGACCAAAACTAAAATCTTGTTACTGGATCAGGCCCTTACTCCGTATGTTCGGCCTTTCGGCACGATCACTGACTCTCTTCAGTTTTTGGGCATCTGGTGGTCTCACAGCATCAAGAAAACCATTGCTTTAAATTCTAAGGCCCTCATCAAAAAAATTACCACTAGTGTACACAAATATAAAATGTGTTTTGAGACATTATTGACAAGAGCGCGCTTTATTAATGTATTCATTATCAGCCAGGCCACATATGTTCTTCAACTGTTTCCTTTGTCTCAAAAAACATACGCTTCAATTGACACTCAAATTGGCATTCTGTTATGGTTTCATTATAAAATTCGTATCCATCGCACCACCTGCCAACTTCCTCTGAATAGTGGCGGTCTACATCTAAAGAATGTCCGACTTCACGGCTCTCTTGCTTCACCGCACTATTCAGTTGATCTGTCAATATAGTACTGAATTCGCATCACAAATCCTGTTGGAAGCTTGTCGTCGTACTGAGCTGGTCCTCCCATTATATACGCTTACGTGGAAGAATTTACTGCCATATCTTTTTCAACCCTTAGTTGAAATGGCATATGCTACCGTAGCCAAAATCCCCATTGATCAGTGGTCAGTTCGCTTATTATACCGCCATCTTCAGAATGCACTCCCGGTACACATACCGGCTATTCAACGGCATACCCCTCACAAACAATGGGCAGTAATATGGTCTAACCTGTCTGACGTAGTGGATGACCCCATGGTACATAATACAGCTTATCAGGTTCTTCATCGTACTTGGCCACACCAGGAAGTTTTATATTCTCGTGGTTCTGTTAGAGATAAGAAATGTTTGGTATGTAGTGAACTCGAAACCTTAATTCATGTTATACTTGGTTGCCAAAATAATTCACCAATCTGGCATCACTATTGTACTCTAGTCAATCGAATTCTACGAGGCTATGGTTCGAACTACTCGCCAGAAGATGTAATTTATTATCCGGCATTTCAAGTATTCCCACGGGAAAAAAAGAGAATTCTCTTTTGGTTAACCTGTCAAACCATACATTTAATGCTTACAAAGCCACATCTTCAAGATGTGGCATTCTATGTTGCTTTGTTAAAAGGTATGGTTAATCAACTCCCAGTCGAAAAAAAATACAGAAAATTCGCAAATTATGATAGCGTCTTGTATGTGTAACTAGTGTCTTTTGTTTATATTGAGTTTATTGTTCTTTTGGCTATAATCTGTTTATGCATACTTGTTTGTATTCATGCTACTTGATTGATTAATAAAACAAAAGTGACAAGAGCGTCTGACTAGTGTGCGTGTGGACCCTGGATCGAAACCCGATCACTTCAACTTTTTTTTCATTTTTAATTTTAAAGGAATATTACCTTTTATTCTTTTCTATTTTAAAAAATGCTCTGCTTGAATGAAATACGATGGAACACTCATATATATGTATATAATGTGTGTGTAAAGTAAAACGTTCAACCGAAAACTGGCTGAATGTAGGTTAATCCAAAAAGTGGAGGCAGCTCAGCTGCCTCCATTTTTTGGATGAAGGTTGTGTCTCCTATTTTTACAGTGTATGGTAAGGGAGAGGATGTTGGAAGGTAGTTGACCAGGGATAGTCCGTAGATACCATTCCAGAATTTGACTGGTGTGACTGAGGGAAACCCTGGGAAAATCTGTTCAGGATGGACTGCCGTTGAGATCTTTCCCAGGACCTTCCGAGGGTTAAGCCAACGCTCAACCACTGAGCTAAAGCCTTTCGGTGTGTTGTGAAGTTGGAGTGTGTATGTAAGTTAGAAAGACACAACTCAGTAAAACGTAAGACCAACAATCTAACCTAACATAAAAGTAGGAGACAGTTCAAGTGACAGTGGGGGGTAAGTGGTGTAACATTAATCCAAAATTAATCCATGTAACCAAAATTTATTAGTCACTTTGTTAGAGTGTGTGTACAAAATCGTGTTATAAAGAATTTATTGTTTTTATGAGTAAAATTGTTTAAAATATATAATTATTATAGGTCCTATTTAATTTTAAGAGCCTATTTGTTCTTTTTTAATTTCTAATTTGACATTTTAAAGTGCCTATTTTATAAGCCTAAAACTTAATTTATAGAACCTTAAATTCGCTGTCTATGACGGATCTTTTAAGTATTAGGTATGCATTCAAGTGGGAAGGGAGTTCAAGCTTTGCTTGTTTTATCTGACAACTAACTGATTTGTCCGACCGTTGGTGCAGTGTGAGTCAAATACGTTGATAACACTAAAAGTTGCAATACCAGAACTGCTACTACTACTGCTGCTGCTATTACTACTACTACTACTACTACCACCAGATTAATAACAACTTCTACTACAAATACTACTACTATTACAACTACTAATACTACTGCTGCTACTATTACTACTACCAGAACAATAACAACAAGACTACTACAAATACTGCTACTTTCAGTGGTTTATTGAATGAGTTTTAAGGTCGCGATAAATCTGTAATACGGCAACATTGATATATTCTTTCTTTTGTTTTTGTAGCGGAAATTATAAACAGTTTTAAGGTTTTAGTTAGTTATAAAAAAAAATGGAATCTGTTACAAGATTATAATTACGGAATGAGTATGTTAAGTGATTATACATAATTCTACAGAATTAGTTATGGTGCTACTTCAGGAAGACTGATCATCCCGAGATATGTAAATGTTACTCTATTATGATTAGTAAGAGGCGAATGAAATATTCTACGTTACCAATATGTTGGTTATAAAATACTTTGCCTTGTGACGTGACCCCTTGATGTCCAGGACCTACGATCCTATTGCAACTACTACTACTACTACTTGTACTACTAGTGTTACCATTAAGACGGTTCTACTACCACTGAAAACATATAATGATATTTAGATGTTACGAAGTATAGCAAAGGAAGTTCGCTGTATTTACCACGAGAAGTGTCGATAGTTTTATTGCGAAGGTGTGTAGTGTAAAAGTGTATTAGGCTGTAAAGGTAGGAGTGTAGATGTATGTAAAATGATGTACTTTAGTTTAGTACCCAGGGTTGGGTTACAAGAAAAATACTTAAGTGTAAAATCTGTCTTAAACAGACCATCGAGCTCTACATAATACTGGAGTGACTACTCAAATCAAAAACGGGCCGCACAGCGATAAGAAGCGTATAAAACTGAGTTAGAACTGAAAATTTAGTCCACATTGGATTAGACTGGAAGTGGACAAACAAGTTTAAACGTCTGCTCTGACGTCTATCTTTAACACTAAGTAGTCACTCCAGTATTATATAGAGCTCGATGATCTGACTTAAGTCAGATTTTACATTTAAGTATGTTCTTGCAACCCAACCCTGAACTCTAATCCTACCATACAACCAGGGGTATAATAACTATATCGCAAACCCCCGCAATGCGAGTGAGCCCGACCCTTTCAAAGGGGCCCTTCACACTAGAATCTTAAGGCTGTAGATCACCCCCGCCATCTTGGTATGCACTTTCCATTGATTAACATGGGAATTGTTTTACTCGTCTTATACTTTTCAGGAGTATAGTTTTAACTTCTGTTTTCGCCCAGTTTATTGTCATGTTCTCTTTTACTCATGCTACTTTATAGAAATGCAATATTTTACACAGGAACAGTATAATTTGCCGTTAACCTATTGTGATTTATATAGCAAACTATTAATAATACATTATACTTATATATTTGAAGAAACTTCACAAACCAAAACTATACAAGAGTCAAAATAACCACCAAGACAAATTTTGTGAAAGCAGAACTTAAATATTCTACTTCCGAGAGGCATAAAATGAGTAAAACAATTCCCGTGTAAATCAATGGAAGGTGCGTACCAAGATGGCGGGGGTAATCTACAGCGCTCCGGCCTTTGGTATTCTCTTGCGGGAGGTGGGGGCTAAAATGTAGTTACACCTCTGCATATAAGTACTTTAGATCTACGCTACACCACAACTATCTCAACTACTAATATTACAACAACAATAACTACAGCAACAACAACTACTACTGCTATAACTAAATACTATGACTATTATTAATAGCATTAGTATTAGTTATCTAGGAACACTTCCACTATACTCACTTAAGTTCATTTGAAAGAATCACATTACTTTATTTCAACTTCGGTGATTTAGAATCGTTCAGTCTAGTCAGAATCGATGTAGTAAACAATGGTTTCGTTGAAATACATTTTTAGTATTTAAATTTCAGTTAGCGAATTTCATTGTTGTGTTTTCATTATTAATTTCTTTTCTTTATAACAATATAATTGAAAAATTAAAGCATAACAATACGAAATATTTAAATTAAAAATTAACAATTTTACTGTTTTCTAAATAATTATCGCATTAATTCAACGTATTGTGTTTGAAGGGTAATGGACGTACGTGTTTCAGTGGATTAATATTTAATTTTTTGCATATTTCAAAGTGTTAGTTAGGTCTTGTTGGTGATACTTTTCATACATATCAGCAAAGAATTATATACCAAATAAGAATTCCGAAATCTGGAAGAGATAACAGACGTTTTGTAAAGAACACCTGGAATACCAAGTTGGGGTTTCTTCTCCAAATTAATGTAAAAATGGTGATCTTACTCTGAACTCCAGTATGGACGTTAGTCTCATAAGGGAAAGGAGTAAATGTTCTTAATAGTTCACTAATGGCGCCATTTCTTTACCAATGAGTATTTAGAAATTCTTTAATATTTCACAAAAGAAAACAGACAATCAATGCAAGATAATTCAGTGAGGAAGTATAAACATAATTGGTGATGCATCTTGATTTTCCTAACAGCTAATCATAGTGTTCAATGTATTAAGCCCCAAAAGTTGTGCTCATACAAATAGTAGCCCAATTGAAAGTTTGTGGAGAAGGGTGAAGATATCACTCAACGGCTACAAATAAATAGACAGGCGCCCTTTGTAAATTACCTTGCCAATTAACATTTTTCGTAATAATTGCAACAAACGTAATAATGTTAATTCTGTTAATAAGTTTAGTGATATTTGAACGCACTTTCCTTGGTAAATATTTTATTATTTTTGTAGCGTATCTACTGGAAATGATATTCATGCTTCATAAATAGTATTTTTGAAATGAAAATCATTTACATGAAGAGCAATTTCATTAGTTATTTTGTGTTGTTACGAATTGTACTATAGTTTGTTTTACAAATAACACCCTTTTCTCAGTATTGTTTCATCACTACTGCATTTTTATGTTGGTCCTTTGTTAGCACTTGATGGCAGGTGTAATCTTAGATCTTTCATATAATTTTACATTTTGAATCTGCTTGCTTTACTTTTATTTTTACATTACATATTCGGGTAGAAGTCGAGTTTAAACCAAGTGCCTTAATTAGTGACCATGTGTACGTGGAGGTTAGGTGCGGTTATGAATCTTTACAGTATTTTTAAACAAACAAACGAAAATGTAAAGATACATAACCTTACCTAACCTCCACGTTCCCACGGTCACTAATTGAGGCACTCGGTTAAACTCGACTTCTACCCATATGCAACTACATTCGATTTTATTACATCAATTGATTTAAGATTACACTTGACATAAAGTGCTTTCAAAAAATGAATCGAATCACTGAAACTGGATGGTGATTCCGGTTCCTCAGGAACTAAAGTATATATAATGGAGCAGCTCCGTTGTCGATACCTTACGTATTTTTATACATAAAATTTACGTTACAACAATTAATTGATCAAAATTTCAATAATAACTTTATTAATTTCACTGTTGTTTTGGATTAAAAATGGAAACAATGTATTTATTTCATTGTTATTAACAATGAATTTTTTTTTTAATTGGTTGATCTCACGGTCACTTCCGGCGAATTAAAATATACCTATACTCTAATCCGGAACTCAAGGAACACGTATGCAGAATTTTGTGGAAATCGACGCAGGCGTGTAGATTTGTATAGCGCACAAACATACATACATTCACTTTTATTTATACTGCATAGATGATGAGGGGGGGGGGGGGTCAAAGCAACGTTTACCTAAGATTCGCTTTAAAACATTATTAGAGTAGCTTAAAACAGTTTCTGGACTACAAAATAACGATGACAAATCTTATGTAAACACAAGGGGATGGGGTCGGATATCTGCTTATTTTCTGCTTACAAGGGGAGCTCTAAAATGACTAAAATTGTTCTTACGTAATCCTTGAACCTCCTGTATGCACTATTGCCAAATTTAATTTATATATACTGACCTCTCCCATAAAATATAGGAGAAAACAAGCGAACAAACAAAATCTAAATCAAAGAAATATTTTATTAGTATATTAAGAAACTTTAAGTAACGTAAAAACTTTTGTACAAAACTCATTTGTTTTCTTTTCTTATTTTGTTCGCAGATGGCACTGCTAAAGATGTGTGTTCCGGCAAATCAAAGAGTCAGTCCAAGTTACAGACACCACGAATAGCTTTTACTGACGATTCAATTCCAGCCGTAGGTGAGTTTCATCAGTTAAAAATTTTAGCGTATGTGTTATTGTAATTAATACCCATAATCTTGTCTTCATTGTTTAAAATGTCTTCAACTTAAAATATAATTTATTATAAACCATGTACAGGATGATGAAAAAGTAAGTGTTATAAATATAAATGTGAATTCCTTACCCAGTAGTTTCAGGTCCAAACTGAGCGTGGTAATGTCACAAATGACGTCAAATGTGCTTGTACACATTTTTGCACATTTCAAGTTTACAGAAGTGATGAAAAATTTATTTATTTCATGTGTACAAAATGATGTAAAAATGTCTAGTTCTTTGAATAGTGGAGATATATGTTTAAACAATCTTAGGCATTAAGAAACTGGCCAGAATAGAAATATGACATCATACAATTTCGAACCTTACTGATCATCGTCATGATATTTGATAACTTATATTTTGTAATTGCGGTCATGAACATTTGAATTTCTTTGTTGAAAGGTAGTGTGAAGGAAGTAACATTCCTATAAGGAGAAGATGCTGAAAACTGGAAGTGTGGGAGAATTGATTAATATGCCAAAGTGTAGCTACTTGTCTATAATTTCCAAAATTAAGGCTTTTTTTTTTTAATTTTATAGCTTCTTTGAACAAAATACTTGCAAGGTGTGAACTTTTTAGGTCTGGTTTTAAAATGCACTTTAATAATGCGAAAAACTCTTTGTAAAAACTCACTTTGCTTAGCATGTGCTATAGGCAACACTCTGATGTATAGTATACTCACAAAAGAATGTGTCGTAACGATTTGTTGCCATGTAAATTTGAACTATGGACGAAGCCATCGATAGACGTACGTTATTGCTTGTTTTCTTCTTTCTGATGTGAAAGTTTTCAGTTGCAATAACCTTTGGGATTCTCCCAATTCTGCAAAATTATTTCTCTTTGATGTAAATTCATCTTTTCAGATCAGGGAAGTGAGGATCATTAAAATTCTTTATTCGTTTGTAGAGTATTCTTTGAAAATTATTATCGTAGTAGGCACCATTACATCTTTATGGTCACACGTCCATATTATTTAAGATTTTTTTTTTAATGGCTTTCAATATTGGACCTTTTAAAATAATATTGCTATTGTTTAGATTTAAGGGAGTTCCTTTTCGGAAATTTATTAGTTGAGTCCCTTCTTATAGATTTTGATCTGCTTTCTTGAGAAAGTTTAGCACTAAGTTCCTTATTTAAGAATTTGACTTAGGTATTAAAGCATTTATAGATGCTGCGGATTGAAGCCAAGCATGATATAATTCTTTGTCAAGTAAACCCCAGTAGCACATAAACGTGTTTCGAACGTTGAATTTTGGTATATTTCATTTAATTTTAAATCATATTTCAACAAAGACTTGATATTGTTGATAAGATGTTAGTACGACGTGTATTCAACTCTTTTTCAACTATGATGTAGATTTCGTTTCGTGGTATTCTTTCTAATTTAATAAAATAAAATTTGTAAGTAAAACCTAATCGAATGCCATTAACTATTGTTTTTATCCTTTTTTGCATGTTGAAAACACGTTCAATTTCAATCTATATTCTAACGAAAATTTGATTTCGTTGATAGGACGCTAATATGACGTGTTTGTAACTTATATTGAACGATGCCCTAGATTACGCTTCATATGTGTATTTCCAAGTTAATTGCATAAAAATTGTGCTTAAAAGGGAACAGAATACAATTAACTACGTTTCTCATGTTCTTATTTTCATGTTGAAAACATATTGAATTTTAAACTATATTTCAACGAACATTAAATTTCGCTAATAAGGAGTTAATATGAAGTATTTTCAACTTTCCTTTTCAACTATGACGTAGATTTCGCTTTCTATGCGTTTTTCTAAGGCGACATATTAAACTATTGAGAAACACAAATTTAATAGTCCAGTGATAAGGAAAGTATTCTTTACTCTTATTCTTATATGATTGTAAAACGACTCGTCTGCATTTGTGGTAATTGCGTTCAAGGCTACCTTTTACTGGTTTTCGTAACATAAAGGTAATAGCAAAGGGTAGTGACTCTCAATGCGACTTCGTGGATGAGTACTCAGGGTGCCGAGCTACCAACGACGAGTGCGGAAATTTGCAGCTACGAATCCCACAGCAGACGGTTGGATAATTTACTGTTGGAAAATTAATACTGTATATCATGAATGAAAGCAACGAAGAAAATGCTGCTAAATATGTATACAATAGACAGCAACCATACTCTGTTTTGGCCAATTGAACCCGTTTCTTCAACGTCCGTTTCTTGAATTCAACTTGTCCCAACCATTATTAAGAATTGAATGAACAGGTGGACATTTCGGTACATTTACAACGTTAAAATTACGTTTCGGTACTAACGTTTAATCCACGTATCATCAACGTACTGGGGAAGCTTTGTTCTGTCTCTAGCAAACCTTAGGGTATTCCGAAAAGTATACCCTATGGCTTAGGATATATCACAGTTACAATATGGCAACGATTATTTTTTGCAGGTGGTAGTGGTATGTTTTATGTCCTGATCTGAATCGAGAAAAGAAACCTACTAATTTTCATTCCATATTCATGTTTGTCCCAAACTTTACCCTAGGTCTAAATTTAGGAGTGATCGTTGTAAAATCGGTTCTTTCTTTTGGCCATCTCGAATATGCATGACCCAATAGTATCTCTGTTTTCTCAGCCTGAAGAAAGTCTGTGTAAAGTAAGAAATTGTGTAATAATAATGACGGCATGATACGCACCTAAGGTGATTGTATATTTGCTACAAGGTTGTAATTATACACATATTTTCATGTCCTTTCTCCACGTTCTATAAACTTTGTAAACTCTATTTTTATATGGGCCAGTCTCGTAACTTTGGACTTCGGCCCGTCACGATTCGCCCTTTAGCTGTTAAAATCCACAACCATGCTCCTGCCGAGACTCGAACCCGAAACCTTCGAGCCGGTGGCCTACCGCCGCAGACCGCTCGGCCTGCTCCACGTTGTATGTACTCTTTTCTTGATTTTAACACCCTGAGACAAAGGTGCCTAATGGCCATAAATAAAATCAACAACGACATATAACGCATTCATTGTAACGATGTGTATTGAAATCCGATATAATTAATGCTTTAATTAGTAACTGTGAATCTGTTAAGACAAGTATCTTGGACCCTTGTAAAGTTAAGTTTGAGTGCTAATTATGCGAACATACCTACCATGTTTAAATGGCCATTTCCGCATCCTGCTGTCTTATATTATGAGTAGGTAATCTTTAATAACATATAAGTGATATAAGTACAGAGGTTTCGTATCAAAAGAAAAAAAAAGTGTTGCAAGAATCTGCTGTCATTGAAATGTGAAATTAGGTGCTTTCGTTGGAGCAACGAAAGACGTTGTTTTTCGGCATTTTGCACAGGAATTTTATTACCAAAATCATGTGTGCCATACTTTCTGGGTTCCCGTAAGATACATCCTACCAGGAGAAGACAGCTTCCCACAGAGAATAAGGTGCCTTAATTCAGATCCGGTCTACTGAAGCACTGATCATTCCATCCACTACCGTCACCGTGGTAAAAAGTGGGGGAATTTTTTTTTTACTTTCCATGAAATGATGGAAAGACCTCTGAGATGTTTGTGCAGTGGACCACTGTAACAGGAAGGATGACGAAGAACGCGAAGCCGAGATTTACTCTTCTATGTAAAGGATCTCTACGTCTGATATACTCTTGCTTGGGAACTGGAGGGAAAACGGGACGCAAGGGAAAGTTGTTAGATCTTTTTCAATCAACTTACATGCATCCTGCTATGAATCATGGGAGATTCTCTGAATCCTTTTCTTGCCAGAACTTTTGATCCACGACGAGAGAGAGAGAGAGAGGTGAGGAGAGGAGAGGGAGAGAGAGAAGGCCAGAAGTCAATGAACGTTTCAATAATCCTGGCCCTGAATCTGCGAACTGGGCTCGTTTTTCCTCTCTCGTGAAATTCAGCTGTGTGGATTTCCCTTTCCCCTAACGTGACCCTTTGCCCTTTTCCAAGGGAAGCGCTTGTGTTCGTGGCGATGCTTCAAACCTCTACCAACTAGCGGAGCTGCAAACTTATCAACATGGCGGTTGCATTGTCGAGGATGTTTTCCCTCGAGTTGCGCCTTAGGCTTCGACACTTGTATAGATAGATAACCCTTCCCGCAATTCATCCAACCATCCCCACCTATCACTGCAACATATACAACAAACCGTATCCACAAACTTTTGCAATATTTTCAATACATTTTCCCTTTGCCTCGCTTCACGAATCGTAGTTCGTTGAACTCTCAATCTGTAATACATTTGCATCACTCTCTCTTGGTATTGTTACACTGCGAGGCATTGTTGGACCTTACCGAAAATAAAAACAACAAAGCAAATGAAGAATGACGCGTATCTAACAATTTGTTCTGCAAACATGGCGTCAGTTTTGTTGATTTTACTCGATGTTGTCAATATTTGTTTTCGTCTTCACTGAAAATCCCAATACAGTACGCATGAACTCATTTTAAGCATATGCTGCATTCGATCCATGTTTTGTTATAATCGATCAGTTAATAGTCAAAGAGTAAAGTTATGGTGCTGAAAGAGCAAATAAATTTAATATTAATTTTCAAATTAACTCACACACATATCAATATTTTTTTCCGTTAGAATGTATTTTATAATATTTACACTAGTTTGTTTATTGATGTTTGAACAACGTGTTAAACAAAATACCTTTGAGATAGGAGTGTGCAGTCGCGAAGTACTCAAGCAATGGAAGTATTTTAAAATTTAATTATTTAAAATTACTCATGTAAATATTATTAGGAAAATGAACATAAATTAAGTCGCCATGTTTGGGTAAAGATGAGCAGATCACCATATTAGCTATACTTGTGCAGTGCACTGAAATTCATGACGTCAAACGAAATGCTATTCACCTCAAAGCGAATAACCATATAGGCTTATGAACCAATTAGTAAAAGAAATTCTCCGAAAAAACTAGGCCAGGACCTTGCGTATACGTCCACAGCGTTGTAGCAAGGGCACAAATTAGTGTATAAGACCGGCCAACACTCACTCTCTCTTCACGTCCACGTCCCGACTTCGCTGCTTCACTTGGATAGCTCCCATTTTGGCTTCACGATTCTGAGTATTCTATCAAGTTCGAGCTTTGAAAGCTGAACTTAGTCTACGAGAGACTGATCGATTAGAACATCTAACATCTCAGCTATCTTCTGTTATTTCCAGGTATGAATACGGGAAATTACTTTAAGTTGTACGCGTATGTACTCATGCATCTGACATAGGCTAGACGAACTCCATATTACACTTAAACATTATGTACTTTGAAATAAATAGCTTTCGCGTATTTGCTAATCTGTCCATCGTTGTTAAACATCGTTACACTAAAATGTAGTCATTGAAATATCATCTGAAATGTCATTCAGGTAATCTCAGACCTTCTGATCTGGATAACTCGAAACTCCTATTTTAGAGGAACAACCCCAAATTGAACTAGCAGAGTTCATCTGTTAAATCCAAATTATCTGCATTAATATTTTTCTTCAACGTTGAACGTGAACCAACACCACTCGCGAAATGTCCTTTGCACACCTGGAGACTGTCGTTCACATGGCATTTAAAGACTCTACTTTATGTGTTAAACTACGCTAAAACACTCTTTTACACCCAAACAAACACAATTACTTGCGATGATCACAGTATCAAGAAAATTTCAACGTTTTCTTTCATCATGTGCGGTGTGCAGTACTTATGTATTTGTCCTCTTGGAGTGCAGTTTACCAAGATGGCGGCGAACGGCTGTGAGAATGTGTTTTATGTCAGTTACAATTGTCCAGATGCAATTCCTTTTTTTTTTAGTCAAATATTGAGCAGAATTGGAGTACATACAAGAGACCAGGTCTTTATGAAGTACTATTCTGTTTTATAGAAATGATCTTCAAAGTAGTTACATGAATTAAGGATTTCTTATACGGACTTGCGCGATATTTAATGCCCCTATTACACAGGGGGTTTGTTGTCCACCCTTGATAACGAGAGAATCATTAGAGAAAGATGAGTCAAAGCTTACACGAAACAATGTGGGGAAAGGGAAAATTATTGTGAAATAATATGGTATGAATAGTATTTCAAAGTAAAGTTGATTTTATTGTGCCAAAGGTTTCTTCGACAGGTTCATTATATGAGTGAAATTCTACATATTAGTCGAAAGACGAAAATATTATACTTATCACTCAGTGTTACAAACTAAGGCACCTAGAATATCACAACTTTCCTAAATTCTATGAACTAGGTTAAACGTTCAAGTTGATGAGAGGCATGCTCGGTCTACGACCGACTATTGGTACTATTGGCAGCAAAATTAATTCTATATGAAAAAGCTTATTACTGCAACGAAAGGTTAATCTAAATTTAGTTAATATATCTGATACAAATAGAAGCACTATTGAAATAATTACAATAGCATGAAAATCAACCAAAATATTACTTGTAAAATATCTTAGGTTAGTTCTGCAATCGTCTCAACTTAGCGCTGACTGGAAGTTAAGTGGTCGATTGCAGAACTGACCCTTAGAGAATTTTGTTAGCTTTGAATTGACTTTTGCTGTAGTATTAAGTTTTACTCATAAAAAAAAAATATTTTCTTCCATTAATAAACTACACTTGGCCGTCGTTTAAGCATTTAATATGACCGTCTTTGAGCTACAATGTTTAGTCACAGGATCTCCAATGTTTGTGATCCTGCAGCAACCTTGTTCTGCAACATTGAACAACAGAAGTATTTTGAGTTTTCATTTGTATAATAAGCTGAAGTAGTGACTACTTTATATGGGATTAGAAGGATCGTTCATATGGTGGTGTAGCCCAATACGTGACACGCTTTCCCTTTCGTAATGCCAAGTTTGACTTCTTCTCTCGTATTGGTTCCCCTACTATTGGGGCAGGACAAGATGTGATTTTTTGCAAATGGTAACGATTGTTACAATCGCTTGTCCTCAGGGTTTATCGGTGTATTATTTGTTTAAAATAGTAGAACTTGGAACGTCACAATAAATGTGAGTGATCGAAAGAATGTTTCACTTAAAACTTATAAATAAAGGTTTTAATTTTAAAACTAATGTGAATACCTTGTTAGACATGTTTTGAAATGACCTTGTGTCCTACCATGAAGCATTGAAATCGCCACGTCACAATAATGGCAGTTTTATAAAAAAAATATCCTCAACTCCGTCACATGAATAATTGTGACGGAGTTGAGGTGACGTGACGGAGTTGTTAATAATACAATGTAACTTAAAGATTATGAATATATTAAATGATTAATAGCCATTATATCAATATATGTAGATTTTACACTGCAAATTGTTTAGTAATTTATGTACATTCCCATGTTGGCATGTAATTATGAAAGTCTGTGAATTTTCCACGATTGGTTTCCGCCTGTGATATTTGATTGGTTTGTCCCCACACATTTTGCCAATCTCAAATACAAACCAAGAGTTTAAAATAAGCTCCTAATTCACTAGCGCTTCTTGGTGTTTTATTCCTGGTTGGATGTTTGTCTCTGAATTTAATCTGGCCACATTGAACAATAACATCGTTTAACTGAAATCTCACGGGCGATTTTCTGCGGACATTGAAATTCCAAGTTGAAGACATAATTTCTGGTTCGTTCAAAGTACCCATAGACTAAGAAAAAATAAGTATTGTGAAATAGGAGTATTGGAATTCGTTTTTCAAAGTGACGGGTAAACAGGTGTATAAAAGATGACACAGGATCTCCTTCGGAAGCACGAGTTTCCAGAATAATATTTGAAAGATCAGCAAGAGTCCGGACGCTAAAGTTGCTTTTCAAAATTTCTTGGAAAAGGATGATAATTGACTTCTTGGAAAAGGATGATAATTCTAGAATCACATGTCATGTTGGAAAAAGGAGCAGACATTCTTCGAATATTTAAGAAATCGGACTGCTATCAAGCTCTACTTTACTGAAGATAAAGATATAGAGGCTATGGATAATCTTTTGAAATGTGTGGACACCCTAAAGCCAAGCAACTCCACAATGAAAATCCACCAGGTACAATTAGAAAATCAAGGCAAGGTAAGGTACCGTAACTTCAGTTGCTTCAAATGCTCGACCCTAAAATGCAACTGTTGGGATCCAGGTTTCCATTATTTCGATACAGAACAAAACACAGCACCAAGACCAGATTGTGAGAATAAAAATGACACATAACAGATTCACCAGCATGATCATGGCACATAACAGATTATGATCCTGCTTGAAAGCAATTCTAATTAATTTGAGTTCGTGGGCCAGTGGTGTGCTATGGCTTTATCTGGGGATTATCGCCTCTGGTTATTAGGTATCAGTGATGCGTCCAATAGGAGATAGGAAGTTCGAAAATTTGGTATAAGGCGAAAAACATTATTGACATAATTGAGAAACCGACTCAACTGACCCACAGATGCTATCAAGCTCAGAAAACAAAGTGGAAATCAGCAAAATATTACATTCAAATTTCTTTGAAATGAAGATGATAATTTGGCGAATGTATTTGTTTTTATTTTCGAAAGTGTTCAATAACTCGGATACATTAAGTGAAGGAGGGTGAACCTGAAACTTATATATTAACCTTTTTAAGCTGTTATTGTTTGTGTTTTTCTCTGTATGTGTTTGTGGTTGTACATGGTTTAACTAAAGAAAGTGTGAAACATACATGTAAACGACATCGAATATCCCGTTCTCTTAACTCCATCACAAATAAAAATAATTGATTTCATGAGAGATGATGTTTACAAATTTATCAAAACTATGTATAGCATATATATAAATATGACCTTCCTTTCAAGAAAGGGTTCTTTTAAATAATAAAAGTTTTCAATATCAGTAAGTAATTACAAAATTTACGCTTGAAGTTTTGTTTTTCCATTTTGTATTGAAAGTTTTCTTTTAATTTTGCGATATGTATAAAAGAAATATCTAAAACCTCCATTAGAAATAAATTTTATTGTATGACGAAGGTGAGAAATCGATGTGAGAGTTGGACTTTAATATACTTATTAATAGTGTAAAAATGCATAAACTTCATGCCAACTAAAAGAAATGTACTAAGAAATCCTTTGTGAAAATTAATTTACCGTTGCCCATTGCTTTCTCAAATATTAAAATTCCAGGTCTATGTGAAATGGGATCGTTGCCATTCGTGTAAAATGCTTCGTGATGCCAAGTTTGACTTCTCCTCTCGTATTGATTCTCCCATTATCGGGGCAGGACAGGATACATGTTCATTAAAAATACGTTTTAGAATTACACGCAAAGGAAACAACTTTCAAAAGAACTACATAAACAGTAATGGTAGATAACTGAGCAGTCAGCAAGGAAACACAGGCTTTGTCTGTCTGACAGTCCACTCATGTGGGTTCATCGTCGCTCTTTACACCATTTCCGTGGAGGTGTTATATGGTTTCCGCACTGCAGCTGAATGCTTCTCCCAACGTGTTACATGTTTGGTCATTATCGGTTTTAATAGCCGTCATGAGTGCTTTGTTATATGTGCGTGTGGATGTCCTGTACGTGCTGCGTCCTGAAGGTATTCATGGACATCCTTAAATTTGTCAAACCATCGTTGTACTGTCCGCTTAGTTACCATATCCTTACGGTTTCTTCCTGCTGCATTAGCGTTCGTTCCCGGTTAAAACTCGTACACTTACCTATAACGCTGTTTGGGGTTCCCATGTTTCACTTTCTGTCAATGACACCGCTTAACTGTGGAGACCAGTACTAGTCGGTTGGAAGAGGGAATATGTTACGTTCCTCTCACCTCTGAACGAACGGCGTGGGATGCACGTAAGGTTCGACCTCATGAAGAACCGACACTACTTTATTGATTGTCGTTATAGTTTTCGATCAAAGAAACATTATTTCTGGGAGATTATTATTATTTTTATTAATAAAAGCACATAATATTGTTATTTCATGATCATATATGTTAGCTAGAAATTCTTGATTTCCACCGAGTCCCAAAGGGGTGGAACGAGATAATAGCTTTCGTTGAATATAATAGATTAAAGCCATTCACTAATGAAGTGCCAGAGCTTCACATGAGATTAATTAGAGCATATTATGTAGTGAATGTGATTCTCTCTCTCTCTCTCTCTCTCTCTCTCTCTCTCTCCCTTCCTTTCCTTTTCAATACGTAATGGACTAAAGAGGACCTTGTGTAGGAAGCAAAGTGAAAAAATGTGCGAATGTAGGATTGGCTCAGGATACGGTGAGGCTGCTTTCCCAGAAATTGATACAGAACATAATGTTGACGAACCTTTTTTACAAAAATCCCCTTTTATTTTTTCCCCTCTTGCATGTATTGTGTTCTACACGTCTTCTATAGATTATCCTCTTACCAATCCTACCTTACGCACTTTTTAAACCTCTTTAGTCTCTCTCTAGATCGATGAGTACTAGAGTTATACGATCCCAGCAAGCCAGGCGACGCGTCGCGACATCGGCACGACGTCGGTATTTGGTCGGCGAGAGTCGGGCCGACATCAAAATACCGACGCGCCCACCTTCTGTCCGACCCCGTTCACACTGCGCTTAATTTATCGTTTTAATAAACTGGATTAAGATGGTTGTAGAAAAAGAACTAATTTTTATTATTATCTCGTCTTTTATCCCATTTTTCCATCTTCAATTACCGTTGAAATTTTCTGCACTTGTTGGCGATCGGATTCGAACCTGGCATCTTCTGATGGATCACAGTATATGGTGGTGCTCTGCTTTAACCACTATTACATTTTTTTAATGTTAAAGAAGTATTGTTATTTATTTTACGTCAAAAAGAACAATTTCCTCCAAACAAAAAAAACAACAATGTGTCATCATTAGGAGCAGTTTTCTGTGATACACAAAGAACTTCCTGAGTTCAATTTACAACAATTCAATTAATATTCGAACTTGTTTTAAATCTGAGCAAGGAAATGAACTTATTATTTTCCAGAAAGTATTATTTTAACTTTCAATAATTCATCTTGGTAACAACATAATGTCTGGTGTAGTAAAAAGTAATCCATTATTTTTGCATGACATTGAAGGCTTGACTTACCATAGTTAGAATGATCCGATTTAGGTCACATATGCGCCGTTTTGTTCGATAACGTGTTGCCATTTGGAAGCCTCTCTCATAGAAGCCCTTGTCCCTATTGGCAAAAAATTTTGCACCAGCAAACGTGTTCGCCATGGACAGGAACAGATGGTAATCACTCGGTGCCAGGTCCGGACTATAAGGTGGATGCATAAGAACCTCCCAACCAAGCTCCCGAAGCTTCTGGCGAGTCACTATCGATCTGTGTGGCCTGGCGTTGTCCTGGTGGAACACAATGCCTCTCCTATTGGCCAAAGCTGGGCGCTTCTGGGCGATTGCTGCCTTCAGACGGTCCAATTGTTGACAGTATAGTTCCGAGTTAAGGGTTTGGCCGTAGGGGAGCAGCTCATAGTAGATAATTCCCTGCCAATCCCACCAAACACACAGCTAAACCTTCCTGGCCGTCAATCCTGGCTTGGGCACCGTTTGCGCCGGCGCACCGCGCTTCGACCACGACCGTTTTCACGTGACGTTGTCGTAAGTGATCCACTTTTCATCACCAGTCACCAACCGCTTCAGAAATGGGTCGCTTTTGTTGCGATTCAGCAGCGATTCGCAGATGGAAATTCGGTCCATGAGGTTTTTTTGCGTTAACTCGTGTGGCACCCATACATCAAGCTTCTTTTTGTATCCAGCCTTATGCAAATGGTTCCATACGGTTTTTTGTGCAATGTTTAGCTCTTGGGCAATCGAAACAGTGCTTACATGACGGTCGGACGCGACAATGTCCATGATTTTATCGACATGTTCGACACTTGGCCTTCCAGTGCGTGGTACATCTTTGACGTCAAAATTACCGTCACGGAATCGACGAAACCAAAATTGCGCGTGATTGGCTGTTACAGTATCAGGACCATAAACATTATTCACATTTGCAGCGGCCTGGCTTGCGTTTTCGCCTTTATCGAAGAAAAACTGTAAAATATAGCGTATTTTCTCTTTGCTAGTGTCCATTTTGACGCGCGCTCACACAACACTGAGTCAACTCATCACAACTATCTGAACAGTGTTTGTAGTACGCAATCTCATAGTTTGCACGCCATCTCGTTGAACCCGATCGGACTTATACAACGCGAGATACAGATCACTGAAGCCATCTATTGGCAAAATAATGGATTACTTTTTACTACACCAGATATATAAAGTGAAAATCCTTCTCTGCTTCTTTCTCCACCAGATCACAGAACGAAGATTGTATTTTTGAAAAATACAATTCGCCTCTTTCCTCGAAGAACAATAGTGCTCATTTCATCTTGGGAACTAACATTCCAAATGCATGCTCTGTGGATTTTCATAATACCTCGAAATACTTTGGTATTGATACAGACCACGTCCTTACGAGTTGAAGCCGAATAAAACAATATATATTTTTTCTTTAATATAATAAAAATTATATAAATTTTTAGTTTCTCCTTTTAAACCTTAAGAATAACGAATTCCACCGAAGGTGATGCACGAAGTTATTTAACATGAGACTAGAAGACAACTGAAATTTTAAAGACAGAAGATTGGCTTCACTTTAATTATATAAATAAATTACCCACTTCAGTCCACAGGAACATAACACCAAAATCATGAATTATATTTATGCACATTAGAAACTGTAGCAATTATTGAAACAAACAAAAGTAGCAGTTTGTATTCACAGTTCAGAGAAATACCATTAAGACACGACAACATATTGACTTCTCTTTGTTTCAATTATTTTCATGCAGAAATGATATGCGTGATGCAGATAATGATCTCAAAAAGCAGCATTAAAAGCCACAATCAAAACAATGTCAGACGCTGTAAATGTAGCGTTCAATATTACGAATCTATTATTGTAGCTGTATGGTTCTCAGTACATTACGTTAATTTACGTATTGTCGGTGTTTTCACCTTAACACAGTTATAGTTAAAATTTAGCGCCATATAATACACAAAACGTCAGCTTTAAATGTTGTTCACGAATAGTATATTTACGAGATTTTTTAAAATCTGAATTACAATATCAAATGTTTTATTTCAAATGACGTGCAAAGTGTCTGTTCAAATGGCCCTTCTGAGTGAATCTCGTTGAACACACGTGACACTGGAACGGGCGTTCCCCCGTATGTGTTCTTATATGTCTCTCGAGTTCACTTGTTTTGTAAAATCTTTTAAAACACCAACTACAGCAATGTCTCTTTACTTGGCGGCACTTTGAAACATTATCATCCAAAGGCAATCCTATTCCTGAAGATGTTCCAACCACCATGGAACACCAACTGGACTATACTGAGCTGATCTGCCACCGCTGGTAGGAGTTCTTGGCTCCCGACCAGCACTGCTTTTACTTGGTGTAACAGGTTGAGTCTCATTATCTGGTTCATCGGAAAGAAGAATCATCTCTTCGCATTCGTCTTGGTCCATACCGGATGTCTGTGAATTTATCGTAGTATCATGAGCAGATGAAAAGTCAGCTTCGACAAAAACACTAGCACCAGAATATTCACCAACAGCAGCGCTACTTTGGCTCTCGTACTACCCATGTCCATAGTTTCAGTCTTAACGGGAACAGTATTGTCCACACGTTCAGGTAAAAAGAATGTGTCATCTCTATCACAACTAGAACTTCCTTGCGGTGCATCCCGCAACACTGTCTTTACTATAGTTTTTGAACTGTTGTCAGGTGTCGGTTCTTATCACCTCTTTGCACGGTATTATCACTAATAGTCGGCACACTACTCTGCTGGAAATAGTCAGGGTTTGCTTGCACCATACCTGCAACACAGGGAACAGCTTCCGAATTTTGGAGAACGTTTACGAATCCTTGCTGTTCGTTCTTCACTTTCACAAATACTGGATCAACTTTGCGTCGTGCACTATGACCCATCTTCCTTGGGGTCTTATCTCTTTCTGGGTCCTCTCTTGTTGATGCATCAGAGATTGAGACGCCTTTGAGAGACATTAGCTTAATTAAGAAACTTTCAGATTTGTGACATGTATTACGAAACTCATGGAAATTGTCCAACCTCTCTGCACATGTTAGGCAGATGAAATTTGGAAGGTTATCATCTTCAGAGACTATGAGTGACAAACAACTCAGTATCTTCTGATAAATATTTTTTCCAAGATTTTGTTCGTCAAATATATTTACTTTCAACTTTACACATAAACTTTGCAAACAGAAACGACAAATTGTTTCTAAATCTATAGAAATACTTAGATTTCTGCCTTCCATTGTATTATTTATACAAATATTGGCATCAAAATTCGTAAACAATCACTTCCCACCACACCATTATACAGAGGGTTCTGTCCAAAACCTTACGTCAATTAGATACTTATGGAATGTAGTAACACAGACATTATATTCATTACCGAATGACATTAAGCACGTAGCTGTGGAACTGTGTTCATTACACAGAATTTATCGAAAACAAATCATCATAGAAAATGCAATACAACAAAACTCCTATTTATGCACCAGGACCGTCACTTTTCTAGATTCAGAGGATCATCAAACTACTACTATCACCTGGAACTCGATATTTCCTAGGATACATGAATTGGACATTTTAAGTCTTTATTTAGCCGTTCATTAGCAACGTGAAATATTACTCCATTTCTTGTGGTAATAATGATGCAATGCAATAATTATTAATGTGTTACGAACAACTAAAACAGTTACAATATTGTAAATTGTGGAATCATGCAAATCACCTACTTTTCGATTGCTCAACACAAAAACTTTTCAACGAACAACAAAATATCCTGCATCCATTAATACATTAAAGTTTATCTATAACAGTGTTACCAGACGTTCTCCTTTCGGACGACATGTCCTCCTTTTTCATCTACCGATCCTGTCCTCCCTTCTTATCTAAATATCTTGAAATATCCTTTGTTCTGTAGTAACCAGGCTTCGGTCCTGCTTTTTTTTATTGATTTGAATTTGCTCAATTCACAGTAGTTTTATTTCTTTATTTTGCTAATCAATTTTCCATATTATATGTTCATGAATACAGTTAACACCTAAATTTCTCATACAATATAATAGCAATGTAAACTTTTACACAATTTGTCCTGTATAAACTTAAATTTGAAACTAAGAAATGTTTGTTTTACAGGGTTTCTTTGTAAATTCTGAAATAAAAGGTATTTGCATTTATCTAGCATTCTTAGCTTTGGTGTCCTCCGCTGGCAACAAAAAGAATCGCAGTTGTAAATTTTTAACTTAACTATCCTCCGCTGGAAAAAATGATCTGGTAACCCTGCTTTAACTCTCGAAACAAGAGGGTCAAGCAATCGAAAGATTTGGTTCTTTAATGTCATAGCGCAGAAACTGTCATAAGCTGTGTGACTTAAAATAATATATTTGTGTTGGTGATGTTTGTATGGTCTCTAATGCGTTTATTTGGTGTACAAAAAAGTAGTTTCGAATTGTAGCACAACTGTTCGTCAACAGGGTTTAACGGTATTTGAGGTAAGAGAACATTTGAGTCACCGATTCCCAGTAGTTTAAGTTGATAAGCATAAGCTCTCTCGGTTGTGACGTTTGATTGAGGAGTCTCTTAGCCAATTCTATCTTGGCTCTACGAATTTCTTGATAGCAGTGGTTTCTCAACTTACGATACTCTTCCTGCTTTTCTTGAAAACTATTGGGATCGTGTTTCATTACTCTCCTTAACTTCTGAACGTTGAATCGTGCAAAGTCATTAGGGACAGAACGTTGTCATTATTTATCAAATAGGAACCTAGTTGAGACAAGCTGCTAACCCACACATGGCTCAAATTTGAGATACGTACATAATAAATTGAAAATGTTGCTCACTTTATCTGTGTTCTGGATATATTGTAGGTACTTGTTTATATATCTGTCCACAATTACGTCCTGTGATTACCAAATCTTCATTAACTCTTACTCATTGTTCTCTTTGCTAGCTTCTTTTCATCGTCCAAGTATTTGTGGGTTAACCCATTTTCTTGCTGGAGATTTGAATTTCCATTAGAAGGAAATTATATCATCAATATTACAAAAAAAAAAAGATCAATTTAGATTGCCTTTCTAATACAGTATAGAGTTAACCTTTGGGGAATGTTTGTATTAAGAATTTTCTCCGCGTATGTCAATACAAAGCTGTTTGATTTTACTTCGTTTGGTAGTTTCTTCGTGTACAAATAAGGGTATCAAAGGAATAGGTTAGACAGAGATTTATATGTCAAAATACAAGAAAGATTGGTCGTGTGTAGTTGTTGAGCGTGCATTATACGTGGCATCAAAGGAAAAGGCCTCGGAGAATCAGTATGTGTGTGTATGTGTGTGGAAAGATATAAGAATTCCACCCGAAACCGTTAACCCGTGTGAGATGATGATTCAAACAGACCAATCCAAGAAGGCAAGAGAAAAGGAAATCCGTTAGATTGTTTGTTTGAGGACATCCATCACAACGCGTGGTGTGCACGAATGAGATTGGATGTTGTTACGTGACACCACAAACTCAATCTCTCTCTCTCTCTCTGTGAGCTCTGAGATTCAGAAATTGTCCGAACCTCCCGACCCTGAGGCAGATGCACGTGGACGACCTTTGTCTTCTCGACGATTCAGCCTTGTTTCTCTCTTCACTTTGCACTCATCCCCTCAGTTTACACCCCCGTCTTTCCCCCAGCTTTGCTGGATAAAACCTCCTCTGAACAAGAACAACAGAAAGCCATCCACGATAGAAGATGAATTAGGGCACTATTGAGCTACAAGCCAACGTCTCTGATTGGCCTTCTTTGACCAAAAACTAAATTGCTAGCGAGAAATTCGCTGACATGCCATTACTTCTCTATAGATTATCGATATTCAACTGTTTCATCTCTCTTTTTTATCTTCATTTATCCACACACAAAAAGCGGGAGAGCTATCTAACTACATTTTTGTTTGATCTTTTGGCTTTCGGAAATCAAATCCAGCATTTCAATTTGGTTTGTGAATTATTACCCACGATTTCAATCCGACCGGATTCTAACGATAGGGTTATTTTAAAGAGAACTAAATTATTTTTTTATCATAAAAATAAACTCAAACTAATGTTACATCGCTTAACATTGATTTATTTATTTCCTACTATCATTCAGGAAAGATATTCAGCTTTCGACCTGAACATTCGCTACATTAATAACATGACGTCATCATCATCATCATCATCATCATTGGTATTTGTTAGCAGCAGGTCCATCAATACAAATTTTGCCTAGCGATTTGTTACAGTCATGATCTTTAATTTTTTTTGTCTTACAGCATGTTTTTCGAAATCTTATATGTAACTTATATTCTTCCTCTTCTTCTATTCTCCTCGTCTTTAATCGCATTCCTCGGAATTCTGTGTACTTGTGAACTATATTCTAAATAGTTCTTCCGCTTTTGCTTTTATACCGTTTCCTTAATTTTTGATATTGTCAACCTATAAACGAATTTGTTTTTCATACTAATCCAGCAAGACACTTCATCTGTAACTTAGACCACGAGCCGCCACTGATTGTTAAATTGTCTCTTCAACAATCTAATATGAATGTCCTTTTGAAACGGTTGAAGGAACTTCGATGTTCAAACAACGTTGGCTGCATAGATGTAAGAAAAAGATCATAATTCTACAACACATTCTAATTTCAAAACTGTTCATTTTTGGTATTTGCGGATTTCGGACCAGTTTTGAGGAGGAACACAAGTTCAATTCCTGGTGTCGGCCATCATGACTGCTAAATTTCAATGTTTTTTTTTTTTAGTTCCACCAGGCGAATACAGTGTTAAAAGAATGCATTCATCTTTGGTGATGTCTACAATCTTCAACTTGGCGAGTTGACGTTTATAGTGTGAAATAGATTATTTTGTCGGAAGAAAGAATGTCGTCGCAGACACAAATTAATTTTAATAAGAGTATTTTACATTCAAGTAGACAGGATAAGAGTAAGATGGACGAAGGTAAACTGTAAACCTAAGAGTTGTCGTTGTTTAAATATATTTTCGGGGCAGGGAACAGGGTTATATCTTACGTTTCCATAACCACGTGAGGTTTGATTACCTGAACTACAAATTGTTTACTCCACCTCGATGGAGTAAACAGATTCTGAGTAAGATATCATTTATTCCATCTTGATAACTAACTAACTCTATGGCTTATGGAACTCGCAAGTTCATCGCCGCAGTAACAAACGTTCGCCATTGGATTCTATCCTGGGCAGTATCAAGCCAGTTTTCATCACGAACACCTACTTCTCGAAGATCTCTTCTAATATTGTCCTCCCAACGACGTCTCGGTCTTCCCAATAGCCTCTTTCCATCGGGCCTTCCAACCAGGATAGAATATAATCTTCGTTTTTCCCCCATCCGAGCTACATGCCCTGCCCACCTTAGTCGTCTCGATTTCATTATTTTTACAACATCTGGTGAATCGTACAGTCCGTGGAGTTCTTCATTATGCAGTCTCCTCCACTCTCCAGTCATCTCGTCCCGTTTCGGCCCATATATCTTTCTCAAAACCTTATTTTCAAATACACGTAATTTATGTTCATCTGCTAGGGTCGTACTCCAACTTTCGCAACCGTAAAGTATTACCGGCAGAATAACCGTTCTGTATATTTTTAATTTCAATTTCCTTGATATTAATCGCGATGTTAGAAGTTTTTGAACTGAGTAGAAACATGCGTTCCCCGATACTAAGCGACTTTTTATTTCTTCCGTGACCTCATTTTTGCTTGTTACGTATGCTCCCAAGTATTTAAATTTGTTTACTTTCTCTATGAACTCATCCCTAATTCTTATGTTTTTAATTCCTTCATTCCCTGTGCTTCGGCTTGTTATCATGTATTTTGTTTTATCTATGTTTACCTGTAGACCTATCTCATCGCACGCTTCTACTAAGACATCGGTGTTGCTTTGTAGTGCATCTATATCGTCCCCTATTAAATCTACATCATCCGCGTATACAAACAGTTGATTCAAACCATTCAATGATAGTCCCTTTTTGTCCCCTTTAATTTTTAAAATCGCATATTCTAACGCGAAGTTAAACAGTAGTGGTGACAAGGCATCGCCTTGTTTCAATCCGTTGCGAATCTTGAAACTATCTGACATATTATTACCTATCCGTACTCTGCTTATGGGGTCGCTGAGACACATCTTCACTAGTTGAACCAATTTTTTCGGAATTCCAAATCGTATCTGGATACTGTATAACTTGTCCCTTTTGATAGAATCATATGCTTTCTTAAAATCAATGAATAGCTGATGAACCGTCCCATTGTATTCCCATTTCTTCTCCAAAATTTGTCTCAAAGCAAAAATCTGGTCCAACGTGGATCTATTTCTTCTAAATCCACATTGGTGATCTCCAATTATTTCATCTACGTATACATTTAGGCGTGTTAACAGAATATTACTTAATACCTTGTAACAGGTTGGAAGTAACGAGATTCCGCGGTAATTATTGCATTCCGACTTATCGCCTTTTTTGTAAATCGGAACAATTATTGATGTTTTCCATTCCTTTGGGAGCTCCTCCTTTCTCCATATAGCACTTATCAATTTATGTAGTTCCTTGATTAGTGCCGTTCCTCCTGCTTTAATTAATTCGGCTGGAATATTGTCTATTCCTGGTGATTTGAAATTTTTCAATTTCTTAACCGACATTTCGATCTCGATCTCGCTAGGTTCGGGAATCCACGGTTCTGCAGTATGAATTTCAATTTCCTCTGTTTGTTCCCCGTTGTGTACATTAAGAAGTTTGTCGAAATAACTTTTCCACACAT
>JAGDQP010002681.1:41112-61593 GCA_022664845.1 Lepisma saccharinum | reverse complement strand
GCGGTGTAGAGTTGTCAGCTCTACGACCTCGCAGTAAAGGTAGACATTCAAGATGTCGCCCTCTGTCCATCTCTGAGCCTTGTCGATGTCATTCATCTTCAGCCTCAGAGTGGTAATGGCGATGCTGCTTCCCCTCACCATGATATTTTTGTTCGGGGTTATCTTCCCCTAGCCTTTGTAGATCCCTCTACTAACTGCAAGGCAGCAGTACTGGTTTTGGTCCGCCCCGGAATATTTCCGGTACCCACCATATCTGGTCGGCATTCCCCTATCCGCCACCTGGGGAGGCGCCTGGTGGAAGACCAGTAACTCCAACCCGGGTTATTCCATCTAACAATTAAAACGCGAGATATAAAAATATATTTTTTTTTTCAAAATGGCCCCCGTAAGTAAATGACGTCTCATACTATTGCTGTTCTGAGATAGCTATTACTTCCGTGATGCCACTCTGAGCCAAATGTCGTTTATTCCGTTTCAAGCATAATTTAACGTTGTTTTTTTTTATATAAATAAATGAAAATGGTGCCCTGAGAGGATCGGGTTCGTTTGATCGTCACGGCACAAAATGTTTTTTTGCCGATCTGGATATAGGAAACACAAATCTGAAGCTATTTTTCATGTACCTCATCTCTAAATTAGACCAAAACGTCACACCCTATCGTTTTCGTGATTATAGTTTCAACTTACCTGTTCTCTGCCACACATTGTTTATCTCAGCTCGATACACCTAGTGAAACTAGGAATTGAATTGAACTGAATTGCTAATAACGTTCTAAACGAGCTGGTGAACTTCTAAGGACGGGACCTACAGTTTTTGGTAAAGTGGGCTCCGAACCATTGTGTTCAATTGACCCCGGCGGGATCTAAACCCGTGACCTCGCGCACAGAAAGCGAGCGCAATAACCTCTCGGATACCCCGAGGTCCAGGACCTGCAGGCTTCGTCTGCCATGCTGAGCAAATCATCGTATTATAATACTACATTACGCTAGCTCAATTAGAATACCAGATATTTTCAATGTATTTCAACAGAGGCAGCCTTAGGTACGGGAGAACCGAGCAACCGCCCAGGGCCCCGCTCCCAGAGAGGCCCCGCGCTGCAGACAATTGATTAGTAGTTTTGCCTGTCTGGAGTCACCTAAAACACTGTATAGTTCATGAAAGTTCATAGCCAACACATAAATTATCCATTTTTGTGTTTGTTTACTGTGTTTTGTTTATTTCTAAATTGTAATTTGTTGATCATTGTCGATTAAGAAGATGACATGGTTGAGGATCTTTCCAAAGTTTTGCGTCTGTGTGTGTTTGTGGAAATAAGTTAAGTGCATAGTTAGAAAACAGGTTCTGTAATATCTACCCGAACAGTTATATTGCACTGAGATTAATAGCCACGATTCCAGTTACTGTTGTTGCGTCTGCCGAGAGCAGCTTTTCTAAGCTGAAGCTCGTGAAGACTTATCTAAGGCACACCATGACTCAAGATCGGCTGTCCGCTCTGGCTCCTCTATCTATAGAAAACGAAGTTGCATCTATTCTGGATTATAGCGATTTGATTGAAGATTTCAGCGAGAAATAAAGTCGCAGAATTAACCTTCAAAAACCTATAAAACATTTGTCTTACTGCTGTAAAGCTGTACTTGTTTATTTGTTCAGAAGTAATTTTTGGATTCCAAATTATACGATATCATATTTCAATACATCAGTTTATTTCATGTTAATCAATACCTCAATTCCCTATAGAAAAATTCTTCGGATCACATTCACCTTTGCGGAAAAAGATATTTTTGCACACAAGCAAACACGTATTTGTTGGTTATTGTTGCGTTGTGAGAGAGTATCGTTGCTATGGAAACGGTAATAATGGAGAAAGTTCTGGTGTGGCTAAAACATGGAGTCTATCAGAATATCGAGTTTGGATAAAATAGATCCAGCCGTTCTTGCGTTATTCATGAGAATCCGTGTTTCGTTGAGTACCGTTACCATGCCAACCACAGGTCGCTTAGAACAATTGTTTGAATAGGTCCTGGTGACCATTCCTAATGTTTTACCTTTGAAAGAGTGCTCGGTAAGGGTACTAGTAGTTTCATAACATGTCACAATCTTAAGCTATGGATTGTTTGCCAGGCGAGAATATGATAATGGAATAAATCAAAATTAAATTATTTGAGATATAATGTGATGTCATGAATTAGTAGAACAGAATGACTTAGTATCGATACACAGACGTCATCAAAACCACCTTCAATCTCGATTTCGTTTTGAAATTTGAAATTTTAAACTTAAATTCTCTTGATTATTTGATTTAAGTGTAACTATTCCATCAGCATGATTATTCGAGTCATTTTGAATACTGTGGAACAAATAATGCCTAATTTTATAACTTTTGGTTTATATATATATACCGAGTAAACATATTTACTGTAGTTCATTCAAGCTCGCTTTTCACCATAATTTAGTAGAAGGCAAATTATTTCTTGAGTCTGTGAGTTGGAATTCAGTTCTCTTACAACACCAGCGTACAGGAAGCCATAATTTGACATGCAACATCCGTAGAGCATTCTCATGTTCCAGATATACCACTAACCTTCCACTAATTTAGGTGCAAAGTTGCCGAGAATGATCTGTATCTTTTTCTTTCTTGTCTGAAAGGCAATAATGGTCTATGAAATAAAGTGAAAGACTCCAGACATTTACATAGTACCGATGGTTTTTTTCACTTTAACAATGGACTCTTACAAGAAGATGGTTGGTCAGAGTAATTGAAGACGACAAGAATAGAATGTTCTTTGTCCTTTTTCTTGATTTTTACAGGAGAACATTTTTAAAAGTTTATAAAAAGCATGACGTAAACCTGCCCATTAAACAAACATTTGCTTGTAATAGACAGACTATGCATATTCTGTTCTTGCATGATAATTTGTTATAAAAGCCCTTCAAAGAGGTAACAGTGGTACCCTCAATTTAGGTAGAAATGGACATATTACGTTCTTTACCTGTGCTCTTCAATTGACATACTAAAACCTGTCCTAATATAGTTTACACTGAACATATATCGCATAAAGAAATGTAGCTGTCGATATACGAGAGTGTCTCGTACACTACAAGAGTGTCAAAAATATTGGGCAAAAATGAGCAAGTGTTTTATGTTTCTGCCTCGCTGTGTACCAGGTAACTCTAACTACAATATCACAAATTTCTGGTGCGAACAGTATCAGCAAACATGCATAAGTTTGCGTTTGCTTCGTTCATTCATATTGATTCATACGGTAATGTATTAGTCTCCATTCAAACAACTGATTTCCCGTGTACAGTATCTTAATAACTTGTATGAATTTACATCTGCTTTGTTTCGTGATACTATGCGGTGTATTTGTCCGCTCTCTTCCAACTATCACAGTGATCTCTGTTGATAGTTTGCCACATTTATTCATATCTTCTTCGCCTGCCGACGAAATGTCGCAGCCTAGACAATTAAAAAAGATTTACTTGTTCTACACTTTAATCACGCTAGCCTTGCACTTTAAATTAGTGCAAGGTTGATATTATTTCTTGTAATTGGACGTTTGTATGTGTTACGGAATTCACAAATCAATCTATAATCTTTGGTACAACAATACGATACGATGAGTGACTTCTACTACAAACAAAACTCAAGGAATAATTAGCCTTGTACTAAATCATGGTGAAAAATTAACGAGAATAGCGTGTCCTGACCATTAATATTATTTACAACTAAAGAGTTTATTTACATTTCTACCTTTGCACGTTGCTGGTTCGTAATGTTTATCATGCAAAGTTATCACAGTAATTTTGTGTAGAGTTTGCGTTTCTTCGCCATACAACAAGCTAGGTTAAGACGGCGGCACAAAAGGTTAAAAAGTTTTATTCACATTTGCGCTTTTTTTTCGCACCATGGCAGTACGTATTTGTAGATACATTCTTCTATACAAGTTATGTGCGATGTTCTGACCAGAATAGTTATCTACCCGGGCAGTTTCATTATGACAATCCTGACAATCTCCTTGTTAGTCGGTAACGGTCAGGTTAAAACGGTTCTATAGTTGGCGTTTCCTGATATTGGATTCGGAGAGGTGAACTGAACTGTCAGCAACAAGACTTGAATAGGAGATAAACTAGTGGAGAGGTTACCAGGAATCAAAGACTAATTGGCCTTATTAGGAACAGAAGTCTCAAATAAGGCCAACACTAAATTTATGATTCAAAGAACACAAAGTTAAGCAAACAAACAACTGAATGAAAATATATATTATATTTTGTAGAAAATCTAAGAAAATAGTTATACATTTCCTGACTGGTACTCTATAAGCCCAACGATATTTCTTTCTGTGAATCTTTAAACGTGTTTTCAAACAAGCGGATTAATGTTTTGCACAAATAATTAATTATTTGGCCTTATTACTGTACATGGCCATATTTAGCGTACTAACCTTGAAATGCGGCTATATTTGAGGACTTTCACTCATCTGTCAAAATCACAAGCATCCTATCTAAAAAATGAAAATATTTCACCTCATTTGTTAAGAATAAAAACCCTAATTAGAGCTGCTAACAATTTATTTTCAGACAATGTAAATTTGTCAATGTAGAGTACAAGTTCTCAAATACATGATCTAAATTTGGCAGGTAGGTGTCGAAATTTTTTAGTGAAGACTGTATGTACATTTCCTTTTGGCAATTTTGTCGTTAATTACTTACTGCTTTGCTGATAGAGCTGCGATTTCTTTCTGTTCCTATCGATGCATTTGAAAAACAAGTTTTTGGATTGAAAAGTGCTTTCTAATTACAATAAAGAAATCCCTTCCATCTATCTTTCTCTTAATTTTTCCAAGGAAAGCGGAAAATGTGAAGAAGGAAGAGAATTTAACAAGACAGGGGGAAGAACGCGTCAAGAGGTGAACTTAATTATATTCTTTCTCTTACAACGATAGTCAATTGAACAGCTGAATTATTTTCATCAGTCATCATTAAATGAAAAGAAGATTAAAATGGAGTGGAAGAGACAACGGAACTTCTAACGTTCATTAAAAGTAATTAAGAGATTAAAATTTTATTAATTAAATCATCAGAAAATGGTCTTACTTACGCTTCCATACATAGATCGTTGACTGTTCAGTTTTATTTTCAAGTGGTGATTACTTTTATAGGCGATATGTTGACTCCATAAGCCAAGTGGTACAAGTGATATTTATAAATTTAAAAAACATGTTCTAGATAATCTTTTATATATAACCCGAAATATACGAATGTGTAAACAAAAATATAGTCAACACCTGTACTAAGCGCACTGTCTCCTAAGGCTCCACAGAAAATAAGTTGAAGAGAAGCAGACTTTTACCTAATCGTGATCTAGTACTGTACTAGACCTGGACGCAACACACTTAATAATATATGTGGTTTGTACTGCACTGAAGTACAATTAGACCTATCTGGTGTATGGCTAGGCTAATGTTTCAACTCTGACCAATCATCATTCAGTGATTTTTGGGAGCATATGTGTTTTGCTGTGATACGAATTGTTGTGAGTGTGTTGGTCTCTGTAATAGTGAGAAGGGCAGCTCCCGTGTGGCCATTTCTTAACCAATTTTCGTCTTCATTCTATATCGTAGATGCATTTGGTCAATTGTTTTATTGTTGTTATTTTTGTCTATTGTTTATTGCTTTCTTGCGTTCTTCTTGCTAAATGTTCAGTCTTGTGTTTGTGTAACTAGTCACTTTGACAACGTTTGGGTGCAGAATCGCTCGATTGTTCCCGGAGTCCTCAAAACCAAAGGACTGAAAACAGTTTGCAAATTTTTCTCAACTACGATTGCTTACAAATTGAAATGTCATGAGATTTTCTGTCCAGTACAACGAAAGAGGGGAAGGTAATATAGCAGCCTAGTGTTTGCCTGCTTTCCTACTGAAAAACGATAGAAGCAAGCTATGACGTCACTAGGCGCCCAGTTGGAAATGACTGAGCTAGACAAAAAAAAGGAAAGAAAAAGCAAGATCCATGCATATTCGAAGCGGATACACATTTGTTCAATCAGTGATAACGTTATGATTAAATTCAAGCTTTAATTTAGAAGTGAGTGTTTCTATTGTAACTTGTTAAAGTTATTTACAAGCATTGAATCAACATAGTTTGTTAAAAGTTCATTGATTCCAGCTTTAAAATAACACTGCTTACATCCTGGTTTATTGATGTCACATTAATCATAATTATCTTTATTAATGTTACTGTTACTTCATAAAATGCAAATATAAAATTAATACACTTTATGGTCTAAGAAGTCCATTGTCTTAGGATGTTCTAATAATTTATTTATATTTTGTTTCAGTCAAGCTGTCTATATCTCAATGATTTTCTATAGTTTATGGATAGTGTTTATTTAAAAGTATATTTGTTACATTTCTTGAAAGTTCACTTTAATTTCTTAAACTTTTGGTTTTCTTTCTTTCTTTCAATGATATTTCCATTCATATCTGCCATCTTCAAATCCTGAAATAATCATAAACAAATAAAACAAGAGAGTTAAGACTTACCTTTGATTGTTTATAACTATGAACATGGATGGAAACTCTGATTTACACGAGGTGACATTATTTATGATGACTATGAGTATAGCGTTTATTCAGCATAAAGGTATGGAAGTTTAAAGTCGATTCCTTTAACCATTTCGAAAATTACTGTCTGTAAATTAAAATCTTCTATTAATTTCAACAAATGATTAATATTTGTATCTTTTCCCTTTCTCTTCTGTTTTTTTGGGTCTCAACCATTAAATATTTGGATTTATGTCGCTCTTTCGCTCTTTTATCAATTGTTTACTGCTTGATTACGAAACACAGATGACAATTTGAGATGTTCCCCCTGGAAGCATGCTACAGATTAGGGCTAGTAACTAGGATAAGAGTCCATTTCACACATTTTAAAAATCGCTTCCCAATATTTCTCTCCGCTGTGCTATGGTACTTAAGTACTTTCCAAATGGGAAAGTGATTCAGATACACGAATCATATGCACGAATCAGATACATGAATTAGATATATGAATGAGATGCACGAATCTTAAGCGCGAATCAGATGCACGAATAAGATACAAGAATCATATGCACGAATTAGATATATGAATCAGATGCACGAATCATAAGCGCGAATAAGATACATGAATCATATGCACGAATTTGATATATGAATCAGATGCACGAATAAGATACACGAATCATATGCACGAATTTGATATATGAATCAGATGCACGAATAAGATACACGAATCATATGCACGAATATTATACAAGAATCAGAAGCACGAAACAGATATATCGTACGAATTCAGGAAATATTGTCAGATTCATCCTCTCCTCCTCTTCCACATTCCATCTTGCTTGTTCTGTTATAGCACGTCGTAAAATTGTAAATTTTGTATTTTGGGGCCATTTTAGTTAACTAATGACTTCGGCCCATCTCGAGTCCGTTAGCTGTTAAGTGTCTAAAACCCACAAACATCCATGCCCCAGCCGGGATTCGAACCCGTTATAACAAGTCGTAATGTCAAATATTTTAAACCAACAATAGTTAATAATTCTCAGTGAGGTAAAGAATAAACTAATAATTTTCATATTAAGTACATTAACTATATGTTGATCTAGTTCAATGAATTTTCCAGAGTTTTCTTGACTATAGCAATAATTCGTCGTTGCTCCCAACAATTCTGTAAATGATAGAATCCAAACTTGGGTTCATGTTCTATTCTATTTACGTAGTGCACCCTCGCTTTGTGTTCGTTTAAATAACTCATTGTTACATGAGCTCAACACAAAGACAAAAACGTCGCTCTTTATTCTGATGAGGGTTTGATTTGTTGTTCATTCAATTACGATACAAGATTTTCATACATTTCTGGAATTCTTGGCTATATATGTGGGGAGTAAATACTATACTAATACAGAAAATTGTGAGAAGCAATGCACCGTTCTAAACAGCGATTCTGACAGACTTTCTCAATGACAGGTGTCACCGCCCAATTTATGTTGTTATCAGTTAAAAATCTATAGAAGTTTTGTCCAAAACTCTATTTAAACCGTGCTAAACTCTCCAATTTTTGCCTCTCCACTCCTCCCAATTGGAAATCCTTATTCTAGAATGGATACTTTCTATGGTGTGTTTAAAACGTTCGTTATATCGCAGAAAATATTTTGAAACTGTTCCGAATTGTGACAAGGCCATCCATACTGTTGCGGACTAGGAAAAATCTCCAGACTCGATTACTGACTAACGTTTTACAGAGTTTACCATAATTCACTAAGCGAATATCGTGATAGTTCATCTATCAATGTCCTGACCAACCAAACTTTCTCATTGATGTTCCTGAATATTGCTCGTTAGGGAACGTTATTCCTTAAGACCGTAATTGCTTGCTCAGTGCATAAAATATAAATTGTGTAAATGAAATAAAGCTGATTTAGTTACCAGACGTAACTATTGTAGTTTATGTGATGTGTAACAACTTCAGACGTCTCACAGTCATAAACGAAAGGTGTAATATTTTTTTATTCCTTCTGCTTATTAAGGTGGAAATGCATAGTAGGTTCATTTTCCAGACATGTCTTGCTAAAGAAACATGAAAGATAACCTTAAGTAAGTTACGTTCTAACGAAAAGAAACTTTAATGGAATCTGAAATAAACTACTAAAGTTTAAAGCATGCTATTTCGGTGCACAGGTTCAGAAATTTGCCTTCTAGTATGAAATAAAAATATTTGGGACCAGATACTTGTCTACCGTCTAAACAGAGTGTTAGGCGTCTATTGCGGGAATACGAATTAACAGCACTGAGGCTGTGTGATTGGGCAAAGTGGGTTAAAGTTAACTCACCATCCTCAGGGACAATCACCGTCACATTTGGTTAGAACATTAGTTCTAATATACCGTAGTTTTGTTTTTAATTCAAAACTGACAAGGGAAGTTCAAATATCCTTAATTAGCGATTTTTAATGTTAACAGCATAATGAAAAGACCATCGTGATTTACAAAATCTTAGCTCACGCTGATAAGTAATTAGGTTGTTACCATATAGCATAGACGTTTGCATCAAGTACTCACTTGACCTGGCTCTAGCTTGCAATGTCAAAAGTGTATTTCTTTTGCTTAAAATAAATTTGCTGCAGGCTTTGAAGTGCAAATATGTTACGTTAACTTGATACAAAGTTATTCCAAACGTACCAACCTTGGCATTCCACATTTGTATGCTGGCAGGAAATATACAAGGACATACTTGCTGCAGGTTTGTAAAGTGTCAACTAACACTTTCTTTTTAAGTTTGTTTCAAGCTTGCAAAATGTTATGTGAAGCTGTTTGTAAATTTGCATACTTGACGTATCGAACTGGTTGCAACCCTACTGTAAGTGTCCAATGCTATTAGGGTATGGGCAATCAAAGTTTGAGCTGGACAATAGTCGAAATCTACAGTTCAGTTCTTTAATCTGCTATAATGACATGTACGCGTTCGATTCGCCAACTTACGTCGTAACGTGGACAGGCGTTTTAGTACGTAATATATGCACTATGTTATGGCTCTCTTCAGCTCATGGTAACAATTCGTTGTTATTCGTGTCCCTAATTATAAGCATTGGACATTTACAGTATGCTTGCAACCAGTTCGACACGTCAAGTATGCAAGTTTACAAACAACTTGACATGACACTTCGCAAGCTTCTTGAAACTTAAAACGAACTTTTTAGGAATATGTAAGTTGACATTACAAGCTTGCATCAAGGATACAAGTGTGAAATGTCACGGTTGCTACGTTTGCAGTAACTTTGTACCAAGTTAACAAATATCATATTTTTTTTCACTTCAAAGCTTGCAGCATGTTTACTTTAAGCAAAAAGGAAAAGAAACTTTGGCATAGCAAGCTGCAATCAGGTTACGTGAATACTTGACGCAAACTTCTATGTTATTAGAGGTGTGGGCTACGAAATTGTGTATAAGTATTATACACTATGCTGTTAAATATGAAAATTGTGAGAGTGAAATTTGAACTTGCCCATTATGTTCTGAAGTGTCACCAACGTTCATTCGTTGTTCGTAGTGTCACAATTAATTCTGTTTTAATCAATTTTTCAAAACAGAAACTGATCTCGATTTCCACTATTATCCAATGAATTAATCTTGTTTCATTAAATTTTGTATCGTCTCAGTACCAGTGTCCTGGATGTAATGTGCAAGCTTCTGTTTGTCCATAACTTCCTAATTAATTATCAGCGCGTTCTAAAATATTATATATATCTTACTTACATAATGGTCTTTCATGCATTGTTAACATTAAATATTACTGGTTGAGAAAATCTCAGCTTACCTTTTCAGAACAGGACGGGAGTATAACTTTATTAGACGTATCTCGAGTATAGGCTTCCTTGGCTCTCATTCACATAGAGTGACTCAGCGATGGAGGTTAAAATATAACATTTATAATGGACGAAAGGAGTGTTAAGGCAACTATTACGCACACAATCTTTTTATTTGAAGGACCACTGAAATACTTCACAGAATTTCCATTCCTGCCATTGCTTGCGCGTAGAATGTTCTGGGCATACTTTTCACTGCCTTATTTCTACCTTACCTCATGTGTCCGCTAATGTATGTATCGTCTATAATCCTGCACGACGCTTTGAAGTTCACTTATTATTATTAATAATATATAATCACTTGTGATATTATGTCGACACTAATAATTATTTTGTCAGGAGCTTTTGTCACATCTCTACTTTCTTACCGCCGTTTCCCACTCAGCCAGGGCACTGTTGCCAGTCTCGACCAGCACGTTGTTACCAAATAATCACTGCTATAGGAGCAATTTCGGCAAACAACCTTGTTCCTTGGCGAACTTCTGTAAAAGTTCCGAGTCCTGCTATTTCTCAGTTGAAAGTTTGATAAGCCTGTGATATATTTGTTCTAGTTCATTACTTACCACTGTAGCTTCTCTTTGCCATTTCTATTCTGTGCTGATAACATCTAACAACAAGATGATTGTAGTTCTATGTGTGTGAAATGATGCCTACGAGGAGTTGAGGTCGTCTTCGTTGTTTTTTGTTCTGATCGCCGGTGGATTCTTTCTTGCCCTCACTATTTAAAAACGTTGATTTGTTTAAACCCTTTGTTTTATTCCATTATTAGCTTAACTTACAGCAAGAGTTGTTGGCGGTGATTCCAAAGATACCACTAATATCTCAAAATCACAACAACAACAAAATGGTCACTATTTCCTTTTCCCTCCTTCAATCAAATATATCGGTCCACTTAGTTAACGCCATATAATGACAGAGTACTTAATTTCTTTCCTTTTTTTCTTTCTAGGTTGCAAACCACGTCTTAGTTCCCCGGAACCTGGAGTTTATCGCCTTCCCTCTCCTCAAGTAGTTCCAGCAAGAGCTTTTCGACTATCCACGCCAAGCCTAGGTTCTACAACTGCCCTCTATCGTCTGGCTAAATTACTCAATCAAAAAGGTGGAGGCGGTGGAGGAGATAAACCAGTGCACAGGAGACTCAGTTGGGAGAAGTAAGTATGGTAAACTCTTATTGGTAATTCTTAGGCTTGCTTTTCATGTACGCCATAGTCGCTTGTGATTTACCTAATTATAATTGAAGCATGTATTTAAGTATTTCTATTGGTTACGCATAGAAATTGTAAACGAAGCACGCATCTAACGCGTATATGAAAAGCCAACCTTATGGCTGCTTTACATGCAAGCTTTCGTTGCTTGCTTTGCGTGCGATTTGGGTGAGTAGCCAATTGAAGCACGTGTTTTATTACGTAGTAGGTAGAACACGCAATAAAACATATGTTTCGATTGGATCACAAGCAAAGCAAGTAACGTAAGCTTGCATGTAAATCAGCTCTTATGCCGTTGCACACGTGCGTTAGCAGCGTCAGAAATTTAAAATGGTACCGTTTTATTAGCCAATCACAAATCCCCGAATAGAATGAGATTATATTTGATGTATTGTCTGAAGTTAACAGGGGCCATTTTAAAGTTACGTAAAATTCTCTGAAATTAGACTTACCATTTGTTCCTTTTAATATGATGCAGAATGTTCCCTGCTACTTGCTGGTGGTAGCTCGATTTTCCGGCGTATTGAAGCGCTAGGTTTGCTGTACCTCTGTTGATCATAAATTCGCTTAATTAATTTAGCTTTACTTCTCCGATTATAGTAAAGTAGGGCAAAGTGGCACACTGTTTTACGTAACTCGCAATAGTTTTGAAACGAAAAACAATAACAAAAACATGTTTCATATACCAGTGGAAACCTTAGAATCTCTCCCACATTTCACTGAAGAGGAGCATTCAAATTTGTCGACTACAGACTATATATATTAGAGGTATGTGAAATTTCATTTTGCTCACCACTATGCGGGTAAAGTGGAACATAACTTGAAAGCGATTTCATATTTTTATACGATTATATTTTTATATAATAGTGTAGAGTGTATTATAAACAATACAACACAATTTTTGAAAAAATTGACAATTGTAATTAAAAGTAAGAGGTGAACATAATTCTGCCATTTCTGGCATGCTTAGTGTCCTTCGTTTCCAGAAACCGGATCATTATTTATGGATATTATTTTATATAATTCTACTGCAATTGTAAGAGGAAAATTGCTATTTTGGAAAGAAAATGTATCGTACTTAAGCTACTGTCTATGTTTAAGTACATTTCCACACAGCAATTTTACCTGACTGAAAAGTGAATAATGTTTGTTTTAACAAGTGTTCTGCATGCAATATTACCAAATCAAGCCAGGAAGGTTGAAACAAGACTGAATCAAGCAGTCTGGTTTACAAGAATCAAGGTTGAAATAACCTTGACAAGATAAGAATGGCAAACAGGTTTCAAAGCGTGATTTAGTAAACGGAATTACGTTTATTTTCACAGTAGTTCTAGAAAATGTGTGATTTGTGTACATCCTGTCTTTATTCCATTACGCACCTTATTCTCTTGTCTTGAAGTACGGTATAGTTGAAAATTTTAGTATTTGTCTGTGGCTGGATTTGAACCTAGACCGTTGTGATTTACTGTCTCTTGTTTTAACCACTATGCTGCTGTGGCTGTTTAAAAAAAAAGTCGGTATTTTATCAACTCAGACATGGAATTTAGTGATACATGAGGACCATTTTCGTTAAAGAATGACTTTAACTACGGAGCGTGTAGACATTTTATGTGTTATTTTCCCATTACACAGACTTCTTCACGACGTCTGGCATTTTTCTCGACCTAAATATGTGAAACTGTTGCAAGCGTAGCGAATGAATCAGCAGAGGGGGTAGTTAATACCGATTTCATTGCGTATAAAAACATCTAACCTGACATTTCTTAACTGTTTCCAAGAATTTAGTAAAATGTTGAAAAACGCAAAATGAATCAAAAGGGAGGAATTAGTTAGAAGTACAAGTAGAAAAGTATAGTTCTTTAAAAAAAGAAGAAGAAGAAGATTAAAAATCAAATCATACCATCGGGATTCGAAGCCGGGTCGCCGGTCGTTACCGGGTACGTTAACCATTACACTAAGCCGGCGACTCCCCATCTCCTGTTTAGCACTGTTTAAGCTTTACATAGTTCACCATCGGCATACTTCTTAAGAGCAATGTAAAGCCAAGATGTACAACAAGAGATGGCAGCACTATCTCCGTATATGTCTAATTTATTTTTATCGTTGCATGAAATTTCAATTCTGCTTCTACAAATTCAAGTCTAGAGAGTTCAAACTTTCCAGGGAAGAAAGTTCATAAAGAATTCGAGAGTTCTATTCGTGCCGATTTTTTTTATTTTCGTTCTTGTTCATTGTTAAAATCGTTTCACTGTTGTTATGGATATACTAACAATGAAGCACTTTCAACAATGAACAAGGGAAAAAAATATAAAATCGGCACGGTAGAACTCTCGAATTCCCTGAAAGTTTGAACTCTCTAGGTTTGAATTTGTAGGAGCGGCATTGAAATTTCGTGCAACGATAAAAGTATATTAGACATATACGGAGATAGTGCAGCCATCTCTTGTCGTACATCTTGGCTTTACATTGCCCGGTCTGAGCCTTAGATGCCTAAGGGTCATAAATAAAATTCAAATATTTTCTGTATCCGATTTTTTTCTCTTTACTCACTTTAACATCTTTCTTCTTTTTAGGCATAGACACGACTTTCAATATCATTTCGTGGTATTATATCAAAGGTAATATGGTACTCACCAAATATAACAGATTATATATCCTAGACATATTACAGGAGACATATCCTTTTCTTCACCACCTAAAAAGTCGTTCACTCACCTACAAGGTTTACTCTATGTCTTTTTGACTCGCGTGCCAAGTAGCAAGTGTACTTTTTTCCTTACGTCATAGTGTCGTAGTTTTACTTTGCCCA
The DNA here is from genome assembly GCA_022664845.1 of Lepisma saccharinum. Taxonomy (NCBI): domain Eukaryota; kingdom Metazoa; phylum Arthropoda; class Insecta; order Zygentoma; family Lepismatidae; genus Lepisma; species Lepisma saccharinum. Next base: position 47,173 of record JAGDQP010002681.1, on the reverse strand, counting down.
ACCATCCTACATTGCCCGCTTCTCTCTTAACAAGTAAGAACTGAGTCACGAAATCATCGTCTCGAATGCCGAGTGTTGGGAAAAAAAATAGTGAACTTAAAGTGTGCTACCGTGTAGATGATCTCAAGAGAAGCAAAAAAGGAAAGTAAAAAGAAAAGAAGAAACAGATAATGAAATGCGGTATTACCAAGATACAAAGTGCGGGAAATGAACTATAGAGATGAACTTACTTTTAATTTCACTACCAGTAAAGGTTATACGGTATACTATCGTCTCGTCAAAGATATCAAACCTTCTCTAATGCAAAAACTTATAGTTCAAAATTATGAGATGGGTGCACAAAGAAAATAAAAATTCCTAGAAACTCTCTGAAGTAGTAGGTGGGATGGAAAGACTTGTCAGCAGGAAACAATAATTCGCTTGCAGCAAGTCGATATCTCAAACAGATTCTATTTGTCGGAAGATCATTAAAACTGTGTCTGATTGCATAACAAGCAGCAGTAAAGCTGCAACAAACCAACAAACGTTTGACTTATTACTTATTAACGAGAGAGAAGGCAGAATTTCCCTATGTAAACAACTGCAGTGTAAACTAAAAGACGACCACGGTGGTCAAATGGTCAGAGCCATTAGCCTTCACTTTGCGAATCACTCAGCTTTGAATCCCGACTGGGAATGATTTTTGTGTAATTTTAAAACTTGAGAACAGTTTAATGAAGCGAGATGGTCTGCAAAGTTTATAAAGGTTTTTATGTTGGGTGGAAATGCACTGTATCAGGTCAAATAATAATAGGGATGTCTGTTTTAAATTCATTTGACATAATGTGTGGAACATCCTAAATACATTTGTACCGTAGGGTTATGCAACCTTAAAATGTCAAGGATGATGGATAATCCATCTACCTTGTGCAAGCAAGGATTTCATTTTGAAACAAACAATTTTGTCGGGTGGGTCTTATTTAGCTTTCCCTCGCCAACAATCGAAGAATATCGGGATGGTACAATTACTAACATGATCCACATGGTTACCAACAATGTACAGTGCTCACCTTGTCATTGGTAGGACTCGGGTTCGATCCATGTCTCCGGCTATCCTCTTCTCGGTCACACCAGGTAAATATGCCAGAAATTGGCCGAAATTGGACTGTATTTAGGTATGTTAAACTAATAAATAATTATATGTTTGGGAATCATATCACGTGAGGAATGGCTTCAAAGAATATAATTGTTCACAAATCTGCTTTTAAACGTTTGTCAATATGTTGAGCACGAAACGTACAGTTAAAAATATAAACATTTTATTTAAGTATAAGTACACTCTACTTATTTATATGTATGTTAATAATGCTTATCTTTATTTTGGCCCATTTCCAAAAATAGCAACTGGATTCGCTTCCGTAACGATTGTAGTAATGCGCTTTCGATTGGCTTCCAAAACCAATTCCGATGCGATCTGCCACTTGGAACAGAAAGAGAGGGCAGTTGTAGTACCATGCATTTGTGGTTATGACTATCCTCGTGTTGTAATAGGCCATGGAGTTAAATATATGCGCCTGTCTTTGATAGAGAATATCTCGTTTAGAATTCAACACGATAAAATATAGATGTGGGATCTCGCATTGGAATTAGAACGAAAAAGAAAATCATAAAAACTAATCAAACTACAAGAATTGATTTTTTTTTCATAACCCCGTTTTTTTCTCCTCTTATTTGAAGCTATTGTGTCATCAGCAAATGTCATGCCATGCATACATTTTATCACTCCGTCGCCGCCGACGGATAGATGAATCACCTCTGGGGCTGAGAGGTTGACGCTCAGATGAGCTGGGCTCAAGATTACAAGGGATGGAAAGGAGGGAACAAATTGCTTCGTTAGGGCTGTCGTCTTTTGCCGCAGATCACAAGCCCTTGGAGGGGAAAAATGAAGATTTTTTTTTAAAAAAAAAAAAGGACAAAGAGAGAGCGAGAGAGAGAGAGAATGGAATTTGGAGAGATGTGAAGAACAAGAAGAGGAAATCGATGCATATTCACTGAAATCTGAGTTCTGTCGTGGACGTATTACGGACAATTGGAAAGGCAAGGAACCGTGTGACAGGGTAAAGAAAGAAATCAGCTATTACTTAAAGCTGATGATCCTAAGGGAATATTCAGTCCAAAGTACAAGCTCGAATTCCATATTCTTAAATGTCGTAAAGCACATCGATCTAGTGACACTCAAATTAATAAAATTGCCGATGTGTGTAAATCTGATACTTTGTACAATATGACCAAATAAGGAGCGAATCTAGTCTACGTAGATTTGAAATTATTTTTCCGTTAATGGTGCTGTACTGGTGGTCCTCTGCTCTACAATGTGTGCAAGTTTCATTAAATTTTGCTTAAACATTCCGAAACTATCACAAGTGATTTTGTTGAAAGATCATCTTACAGCTGTTATTGGCCACTATTGTGTCAAACACGTGACCTCAAGTATTTACATATGGGAAAGCACATGTCATCTAGAACGCTAAAATAAAAACTGACCCAATATTACGATCTAATAAAAAGTTTAGGAACATTGAAAGAAAGTGAAACCGTATTTTTGCGATGTTAAAGGCTCTTTCACTTATCCTTTCTCTTGTCCATGCCACGCCCTTATTCCCTTTCACTTACTATTTCTATTGTCCAGACCACGACCTTCTACCCTATTATTTATCCTTTCTCTTATCCAGGCCACGCCCTTCTTTCCTTTCACTTATCTTTTCTCTTGTCCAAGCCACGCCCTTATTTCCTTTATCTTATCCTTTCTCCTATCCAGGCCACACCCGTCTTCCCTTTACTTTTCTTTTTCGTTTCCAGACCATTCCTATCTTCCCTTTCACTTATTCATTTTCCTCTCCACGCCACACCCTTCTTCCCTTTCCCTTATACGTTCGCTCTGCCTCCCATTCCCTCTCACTTTCCCCATTGGTTCATTCGCTATCTACTTCGCTGTTGAATCAACTTCTCTTCTGCTTTATTTTTTCTTTCACTTTCTTGAATCATCTTCTGCTTTCTTCAGCATTCATTACTATTCCTTACTTACTCTTAATCCTTAGTTCCAATTCATAACTCTATTCTTCACTTTCCTTATCTTTCTTTCCTCTTTCAATTTCTGTACCAATGTTCTGGTTTCTCGTTCTAAGATTCATCTTTCTTTTCATGCGATTTCTTTTGGTAATGTTTATACACTGCATTTCTTTTCCTTTTTAATCTTACTTCATCCTTATGTTATGTTCCTAATCCTCCTCTTACTTTCTCCTACATACACCACATCACATACTTTCCACTTCATTTCATATCTAATCACTTTGTTCTTCTTTGCCTGTCTTTCTTGCATTTCCTCTTCCTATATCATACAACCTAGCTTTTTTGTTTTCTATATGTTCTCAGGCTTTTTCTCCAACACATATAAAAGAGACAGATGTCAGCAGATGCAACAAGTCTGATAAAGGAACTGATCTAGCAGCGAAACGTTGCGAATATTGTGTGATTTTTTTTGTGAGCACATTTTTTAACATGTCGGCGATTAATATTTATAGGATGCCGAAGCAAGGTATGACACGACACACCATAAAGATATGTAAATGAAATATTAACGGGTTTTTTCTTTGCATTTATCTGTTGTGTATTGTGATTAAACAGTATTGAGGAAGGATAAAAGTTATTTTCTTAAAATAAGAACGAAGGCCCGAAAAATCGTGTTTAGAAATTTTTGTTACCTTGTTCAAGCTTTCCGATTTGGCTACCTTCCCACGATTTCCCTTTCCAATACTGTAATACCACAAATGGACATGTGGGCCATGGAAATCGTAGGGTTTACAGAAGTGACGTCAAGTTTGAAAACGTGCATTCTAATCTCATTGTATGATACACCCTACAGTCGCCATGTTATAAAGAAAGCACGTTCAGAAATGACGATCGTCTCGCGATTGGAATTTCTGAACTGAATGTGTAAAGAGAGAGAGAACCGAATCTGACCTAACCGAACCCACGGATTAGTAATCTAACCTAATCTACGAAAAAACTGCTGTAAAAAATATATATTAATAATAAATACGAGCATATCGTAATGACCAGCGTGTATAGCGAACACGTGGACATTGTATAAACAATAACACACATGTTTATAGAACAAACATGTGGTTATGCAAGTAAACAAATAATACATACACATTGGAGCAGACGACGGTCAACTCCTCAAACTAACACCAGATGGAGCAAATAACGGAAGACAGAGGGAGCTGGAGTCAAGTAGGAGAAACAAGAGGAACCACCCCTACATTCACCTTTAAAAAGGACCTGCACAGAGCAAGAGCCATCACTCATTTCTCCCGGGTGGTCAGCTCCTCTCCTTCAACCGTTCGCAGTTTGCTAAGAAACTGGAACATCCTAGTACGTAGTTCGCTAAGGAACTGGTACTATCCCGCACAGGTAGTTCGCCAAGGAACTGGTGTGCACTCTCACACATAAATCCTAACTTGACCTGTACGTAGTTCGCCAAGGAACTGGTACAACCACCTGACACGCAATTCGCTAAGGAATTGGTGTCATCCGCACACGTAGTTCGCCAAGGAACTGGTGTGTACTCTTACCCTAATATTCTTCGTACGCAGTTCGCCAAGGAACTGGTGTGTACTCTTACCTTAGTATTCTCCTATACGCAGTTCGCCAAGGAATTGGTACAACTTCCCGACACGCGGCTTGCTAAGGAACTGGTGTCGTCCTATTCTCCATAAACTGATCACTCTTTAATTGGACATCTTTAACCATTTATACTCTGATAACTGTAAACTGTATTCTTCGGGACGGTAATCTTATTAACTTTGTTCTTGTATGTAAATAAAGGGTTGAGGGCTAAAAAAATAATCCCGTGTATCTTTGACTCTACCAAATCAAAACTAAAGGGAACATTACGATATAGAAATGTATTTTGGAAGTAAAAACGAATAAATCTTTCACCCGCCGGAAATCGAACCCGGGTTTTCTACTCAATAAAGTGATACTCTGTCCACTGATTTGGAACCTTTATTTACACAGTACGTATTACGTAACAAGCAAAATCCGAGTCTCTACAGATATGCTACGTTTTGCTCATTGTAAAGAAAATCTAAAATCAATAATTTGTCAATAATAAGAAGATACTCCTTTACTTTAATGCAAGAGATGTGAGAAACTTTAAAAAAAACATTCCACTGCAACCTCACGTTCAAATTTGAGGGAAATACGTACGAGAGCTTCACATCCTGATTATAACTGAACAATGTTCTCCGCCGTCGTTCTCAGCTTTTAAATGTAGATTCTTAACGATAGCGAAAGGTTAATTAAATAACTGCCTAGGTAGAGTAGAGAATCATCAATCAACAACTTATCGAACAGAAAATCTCTGCACCTTTAACATTGTTAGAATGAAGGTAGTAAAATCAAACGTCAGGTTAATCTCATTAAGAAAACTTTCTGATTAGTTTCGTAACAAATTGTCTATTAAACTTCGCAGCACCGGAGTAATTTTATTACGGTTCTTTCATGCAGTATCCTCAATATAGAAGTCAATTCTCAAACTTTAAAACGTGGTCCTCTGTGGGTGAGTGGTAACGCTCGCTGCCTTGTAATTAAGGGATCCCAGGTTCGATTCCCGGTGTACACAAGTGGTTCGTAGCTCACGTTAAACTGTAGGTTCCGTCTTTAGTAGCTTATGAGGACGTTCAATCGATCAAATTTGAAAATTTCATTTTTTTTTTTAAATGGCAACTTTCTTTCGCATTATTCTTTTCTTCCATGATGCTATTACATAAAAGGAGCATGAAATTCATATTCAACAATTCTACTATGACGTAATTACTTTTCTGTGTAACTAACCAGGTCTTTGTTGCTTACTACCTTCTAAAATGTAAGGGCACTATTTTCATCTTTATTGTTAATTTGTAGGAACAGCAAAATTTCATGAAAAATTTAAACACGCAAGAAATCGGAGGGGATGGATGGATGGATGGATGGATAGATAGATAGATAGATAGATAGATAGATAGATAGATAGATAGAT
>JAGDQP010002681.1:21580-41102 GCA_022664845.1 Lepisma saccharinum | reverse complement strand
GATAGATAGATAGATAGATAGATAGATAGATAGATAGATAGATAGATGTTGTTTTTAACTCGCAACTTTATGGTAGTTTCGTACTACACAGAACTAAATATACTGGTGTTACTTCAACACAATTTCAATGTTAACACGAAGCAGTGGTCTTAGGGTAGGCCATAGCATATAGATAATAAATAGATGGATCAAAATGATGACGTACCCCCACAAAAATTGCAAGAAAATGTTTTTTTCAGTATTAATGGATGTGCCGTCTCGAATTAATGGAGAATAAAGCAGAAAGATCGGTGAAGAAGAGGGACCGGGAGCTACCGTATTTGCATTAGAGAAAGGGCGGGAATTAGACTGTTTTTGATATGGTGATGGCAAAATGCAATGAATGAGACATAACCTGGCCTTAATTAACCCGTCTTCGCTAACTCGGCATTATTTTCTGTCTATGCATGAATTTTCTCCAGCACGATATCACCTTGGTCGAGATGGATGAGAAGGGATAGTGTCTCTTACTTCCCTGACTGTACGTGCTGACCACAGCGCCCACATACATTAAGTAAACACACTCATGATTGATAATGGTTATAAAACAGTACCTCCATAGCTGTAATTTGTACATTTCTTGGCTAACATAAATTGCACTTTACCTCTTGAACCATGTAAACAATCTCACATACTAGGTCCATATATTTACGACAGTGTTTCTAAGATTTGGGGTAAGGAGCGTAGTGTCGAATATGTCCCAGTGTTCATTTCTAAAAGATTTGTTACAATTTAGTCTCTTATACTCCTGGTCTATGACGTGCAAGGCTATGACACATTACTGAATTGTTGATCAACTTTAGTTTACGTGTGACGGTTTGACTTTGTGGTTAAAGAATACAAACACATACACAGATGTATTTGGCAGTGCTTATAAAATACTGTATCTATGATTTTACATAGAGAAGAGTATCCAAATATTCCATAGTGAACATCGAAATACAATAACGAAAAACAATAGGTTTCCCCCAAAGTATACACAATCTAATGAAATAAAATGAATACTACTGATATTTCCTTTAGTCTGTTTTCTTGTAATTATTTAAAATCTATAATAAAAAATCAAAACAGTAATCCTTCACTTTAAATTCTCAAATTAACGCACTAACGGCATAATGGAATGTGCAGAAAAAAAACTGTTAATTTTCTCCCTGCAATTAATTTGTATCAAAATTTTATATTTGCATTTAAGTTTTCTCTATAAGGAGACTTATTGTTGTACCTATTTCTACAACCAAATGCAACACACCTCATAACCAGTAGCGGCTCAAAGGATGGGGGGGGGGGGGTCCAAGCGAAAAAAATATAACTCCAATTGCTTGTGATTTGCAAGAAAAAAAACGAACGTTTTTTTCAACCTGACAATTTTTTTTATTTCGGCGCTTAGTGCATTTGGAGTTTTTTTTATGTATAGTTTTCGACGCTCCCGATTTGAGGACCCCAGTTTTGGCGCCTAAGGCACGTGCCTCACCCTCACTAATGGCAGGCACTTATGGTAGGTTTTCTAGTTCGACTATAGTGCTATCATATCTTTAATGTAGTTGAGAGGTTTGTCCTAACGTTTTTGTAATACATGTAAATCGAAAAACTACGTACATTTCCCAAATTCATCGAGACGAACATAAAATGCTAAGCAAGCCAAGCTCTGATTTTTCGTTAATTTAAAGTTTAGAATAAATACTTTGAGGACATCCAACATTTAGCTGCCACTAGCTGCAACCTTCTACGTAAAACCTCCCCAAACGTGAGAAAAGGCGTTACGCGCTTAAATACCTGGCGATTATGCGTATAGAATCCGCACCTCTTGTAAACAAAATATAGCGGAGAAGTGAAGGACTGGTTAACAGTAGTAACGATGTAGTGAAATTGGGTGGAGTGGAAGCTTGTGTGCAAGAGTGATGGATTAGACTCATTAGAAGAATGAGGTAGAAATAGGACCCACCGCTCTGACTTCTAAGGTACAAAAGATCATATAATTTCTTCCATGATTTCGTATCTCCAAAAAGGGATATAAATATTTCAGAAGTAATATTTCTGAAGCTCTTGAGAACAAATTGGAAAATTTTCTATGATTTAGTAATGCGTAACGTGTCTGACATATTATTACAAAAAAAGTATAAATGATATATTATCCTAGACGTACGCGCACAGCGTACTTACAGCAAGTACAAGTCAGATGTTCATTTCAAAACGCGTTCTTCTGCAAACCTTTTGAAAATTGAGATATTGATATTGTTGAGTTCCGTTTTATCATTTCTGAACATATTTGTAAGATCTTGCAATTCTAAAAGTCTTAAAATTCATTTGAATTTCGTGAGAAAGTAAAAAGGGCAGAAACATAATTAACAGTAAAAGTTGTATATAATTTTATCTTTTCCAATATTCTTTTGCAAAAATAAAATATTGATAAATTTGATTGATAATCTAATACCTTCTCTAAATACTTTTAGGATATTCATATCTGAAAATTTTCTTGGCATTTAGAAATTAGAAGTGTATAATATTCCTAACATTTATGGTGCTTGTACAAAGGACCCATTTTGGAAATGGACGCCTTGAAAGATAATTGCGAATTGCTATGGTTTCAAATGTTGACTTAAGGAATACCCGGCATTTATTAAAAAGGTAAATAAGAATATCAAAAGGCAAAAGAACACACTAAAAAACTCGTAAATTTTCACCCAACTCGAGATGATGAGATATGATCAGAATTAGATCCATCATAACAGAGTAGCAATGAGTTTGTTCATATGACATTCAGTTGAGGTCACTAATATCCAATGTACCATTATTAAAGTTATCTTCATAAATGAATAAGCATGAAAACTGTATGTTTGTTGATAATAATAGTTTCATTCATCTTATTTCGCTGAATATACGCGAGAAACTCGACAAATCATTTTGAAGAAAGATAGTAAGTATTAAAAAGCCAATCAGATAGCTCGATAAGCTCGTTGTCAAGGTAAACAACTGAGGACCAACCATAAACATTGTCCTATAACGATTAGGAAAAATACGGGAATGACTTTAACGAATAGAATAACAGAGTTCATCTCATTAAGTAACAGCCAATCAGAAAGAAGTTTAGAACTCTCATAAGAAATCAAACATACATTAATTTGTTTATGGTTACGCATAATAAAATAAAGGAATAACTATACAAATTATATACCATAGTTGTACAATCATGATAAAATAATAGATTAAATATGATATCAAATAATTCCATTTTGCCTACTTGGCACTAATCTCAGTATTTTTGACATATGTATATAGTTCACTAATTTCACATGCTTTGTTACTTTTTATTTTTGTGTGCATTGAAGTACATTTCTTGTGTTTTATTGTGTTGATAATTATTTTTATACAATGCTTAGACATTACATGCTTCAAAAACAAGCAAGCTAGTCTTGATATCATCAACAGCATTTATTTTCACTGTCTCTTTCACTGGTATTACTCATACGTATACTGAAATACGTATATAATAGCACATATTGTTCATGTTCCTTTTGAGGGTAACTAAGGAAGTACAACGTATTGTTAAGGAACATTAGGGCCAATTGTTTTATATCTTTAACGCATTAGCGTCAATATGCACTATTTATAATTTTCGTGTCCCCCCCCACAAGCCCCTCGAATAAAATCTGGAAGAAACACTGTTTGTTTTGTAACTGGGGAAACGTTATTAACTTACCTCTGAAATCTCGTGATATAAGCAACCCGTTAAACAGCTGTTGTTGTTGTTGTTTTTTAGCGCTTTCGATAAGATGAAACATGGTGAAACGTGAATGTGAACAGTGTGCGAATTAGGTTATCTTTTCAGGGGGGCGGGGATAAAATACTTCATATTGTTTACTTGTAACTTAACTTACTGGAATATAATTGACAAAACTTTTGATGGTATTATGATAATTTGGGGTCTAAGATTCAACTTGTATTCGGTACAAGAATATTATAGTACAAATTTCCATGCTTAACTTCACGTTATCCCATGCAAATGGAAAAATTTCTCTTCTCTCGAGATTCGGCACTGTATGATTTACTGTAATATTAACTTAGAGATTGTAAATTGTTTCCGTTCTCTCTAGAATGAATAATTATTTAGCTACAATGTTCCCTTTGCTAAAAGATTGGCCACACTTTCGATATTCTTGGGATATGAATTTGAAATATAATATGTACTGGAATTTTTGCTTAATAAACAGCCTTATATATAGTCAATACTCTTCCTTCTGTCAAATATATAGCATGTTAACGTTTAACATGAAATACAGAACGATTTTCAATACAGAACGCTATGAAAGTTACGTATCGCTTGACTGTATATGCTAGGCAGATTTTAAAGGGTATTTTGTAAGGCAAGTCTGGCCCCTGACTCCGAATAATGCATTGTAATGAATAGATTACACCTTCTTCAAATGCCTATTCTCGCTAGCGAAGCGCTAATTCCAGTACTGTTGAGAAGTGCAGAAGTACACATGAATGAGTCTATTCTAGACTTTCACTGCTTTTAGCGATTGAGAGGTGCAAATGAATATAAAGTTCATAAATTAACTATCAGGGTTCCTTCAGGCTTTATCCTCCAGAGACTAGGACTCTTGCGACAGCCCTAATCATTTCCCAGACCATAGCCTAACAGCCAAGAGCTATTTTTGATACAGCTCTTGGCCCTTTTTGGTTTTTATTTATCTAAAGTTTCCAAACATTTAGAAGAAGTATCCACATTTCCCCTCACTTCTTTTTTGGATGCTCATAAAATTTATTGTGGTTCTCATAACAAGAATGTGAGTATTGAATCAAATTTTACAAACATTAAAGTATAAATGTTGTGACTCGACAATAATTTCATCCATACAACACGAGAAATAATGTATTTTCCAAAACAAGACAAAAATGACTTAAAAAAAAAAGTCCAATGTTCACCTTGTCTGTTGTCACAAAAATAGCATCAATGACTTCAACATAAAAAAAAAAGAAAAGTAGATTTTATCTTTAAACAACTCTCTAGTTATTGGAGCCAAATATCACAGGGGAAAAGTGGATCATTTCCTTCTTTGCCAACACAATTTTCATGGAACCAAATGTGACATTTTCTACATGCAACCCACTTTTCATCCATGTATTCTTGGAAGTACAGTATTTCATTAATAGGCTACTCTGTGTCGTAGTAAGTGATAGTTTCGGTGCTTGTTGATGTATAACACCAGTAGTTATCTCCTTTGCCATCTCTGCTTGATAAATAAAGTCCTTTAGCTTTGCTTCTACGAAATTGCTTATTTGTCTCTTTTCGTATCTCTCTCGCACTGTTAGATGTAACAATATAATCGTCAAATAGCAAATATATTGCGCGGTTTTCACTGAATTGCAGTTTGTTCTCTGCTATTCTAAACTAATTCACTTTCTTCACGTTGTACAATACATCGTTTTAAATTTAGGGATTTGAAATTTCGATACATCAAGTGAGTGAAATTAGGACTCTATTGACACTGTAAAATGTGATTCTACACACACCAGGGTACAGCTTTCTCCCGTCAAACTTATCAGTATATATTATAGCCCAATTATCATTCACCAACCTTGCTTATAGTTACTACTATAAAGCTTACAGTTGCTGAAGCTCTTAGACAATGTGGGAACCACTGCAAAACTGTAACAAGGAGAAAAACTACGAACGATCACGAAACACACCATACCCTTCAAATCTTCAAATATTGTTCGCGCGTTACTTCGGACGTGACAATCGACTCTAATAATTTCAAACTCATACTAACTGAGAAACATGTGTGGCTTCTAAATTTTGTTAAGTTTCTGTATTGTGTGATTCAGTATTCAGACGGTATTAACTTCGTTTTTTTTTGGAGGTGAGGGGGGTTGGTTGTCCCACTGTACGCCTGTCTCCACAAGTGAATAATTGCTTGATAAGATAACTCAGTAGTGATGGTAGTCGGTGATCATTTTGTAAAGCATAAGAAACAATTTCTTACAAGGACTCGAATTTGAAGTAGAAAACTTTGGTCTTTTTTTCTCGTCTTGAAGTTTTTCGTTAACGAGTGTATAAAACACCATTGTTCAATTCAAATTTAGAAACAATTAAGAGACGATCCTTGTATATGTTGTTCTTACCAATTGTCGTTTAGAATTATGTATCTTCAGGACTGGGATAACGCCAATTAACAGTTAAGAAAGGGAATAAATGAAACAATAATAATTATTCTAAGAGAAAAACATTTTTCTTTCCCTCAGAGAGGTATTAAACAGATATATTTAAATTAAAACAATAACTTGACTAGACAATTGTTTATCTTATAATGTTTGAATAGAGTCTTTTTTATAAAATTCTGAAAGGTGCTTTGTGGCTGAGGCCACATCAAAAAAACAACAAAAAAGTAAGAAAGAAAATGGCCGACAAACTTCCAATTGCCTTTTCCTTTAACGACTACCTTCGTACTTCATTGCACACAGTTTTTTTCTATTGCTCGCGTTTCATTTGTTTGATGAACAAGACTTCAATATTTCTGGTCGACTTCTTTTGTTATGATTAATTAAGTTCAACGAACTTTAAAATACGTGCTTTTCTTCTTCATATAATGACTTAAACAAGGACTACTTCATTAGTCAATGAACAATGGTAAAGAAAGAGAGTTTTATTTAAATGTATTTACTCTTCTGAGAAGAAGAAAACGAAAAGAGATCTGACAATTAAAGCAGGTAATACGAAAGTTAAATTTAGTTCTTTTCCGCGCCACCAGGGCGCGTTTTTGTCTCTGTCATTTCTATCAAGTTCTAAGGAAATAAATTCATTTCGTTTCTTGTCTTTTCTTGTTTTTCATTTTCAATCGTTGTCTCGCGATTTGCATTCTAGGAATTCTTTCAATTCTCATCTTCTAGTTCTTTATTCCCTTTTCTAATCTGAGAGTTAAGAGAATAATTCCATATTCTTTTGCAAGTAGTGGAAAATGTGATTTCAGAATTAGAATTGTGACGTCGTCATCAAGTCTGCTTTTTCTCCTTCCTGTTTTACTCTTTGGAAAGAACTTTCTTGATTTCATTCCCTCCCTTTTCTTTGATGTCCTTCTTTCTCTCTAGTTATTTGAAAGTAAGAGGAAGTGAAAGGAAGAAGAATTATCCTATGTAATTCAATCTTGGATAGATCATTTCCATCTAAATTGTAGTTGAGAATTTTTTATAAAGAAAAAGATTAAATTTTCCTGTGTTTTGTTTGTTTGCTTTTATTTTCTTGATGAATTTACTTACAATTCACACCAGTGGCGGACCCAGGGCCAAGTTTCGGAGCGAGGGATTCGGTGTAAAGTAGGAAGAATCGAGGTCGTAAAGTTTTTTTTTTGCTTTTTTTTTATCAATTTAAAGTTATCCTTTTTCAATTAACAAAAAGCCAGTATATTGTAATATTACATATAAAAAACATATAACATATTCGGTAGGTTTCACCATATCTAAAATAGTTTTCAAAGAACCTAAAACTTTTTAATATCTCGTTAAATTCTTTTGAAGAGCGATAAAATGAATGACCTATATCTGAAAGCGATATTGGACTGACTGCTGCCATTGAGTCTGAAACTGGAGCTGCCTGCTTTCACGAATATATGAAACCAGGGAACGTAGAGGACATTTAATATTCTTTGTCCACTTCCAGTCTAAACCAATATGGACAAAATTTTCGGTTATAACTCAGTTTTTTTCCGCTTGATGTCGCTGTGTGTCCCGTTTCTTATTTATATCTTAATTTTTGCAAGAAAAAATCATATTGTTTTGTAGTATTTTCTATTATATGCAGAGTACGGTACACTATTATGGGAATAACTCAGGAATTAAGAATTAAATGGAAACGAGCCGCACAGCGATAAGAAACGTATAAACCTGAATTAAAATGAAAATTTGGTTCGCATTGGACTAGACTAAAAGTGAATAAACGAGTTTAAATATTTGCTGTGGCGTCTATCTTTCGATACTAAGCAGTCACTCCAGTATCGTTGCGTAGAGCTCGATGGATGAAACCCACCAAATGTCTCATAAAAGTGTTAAACATAATATTTGATAAAATGATCCCGTCAAAATCAAAACTTCACATCTGAAAAGAAAGTCTAATCTCTTACTTTTCCTTTCTGAAACCTTCTCTATTATTTTATCATGGATGTAAATAGGTAACGGATAGACTGGTCCAATACAATTAAGCTGGGTCATCTTGACGCGAGTTTTAAATTAATTTTGCCTAGATAATTGGGATGAACTTTCATGTCTACACTTGCACATATTTATGCCTGATGCTTAGGAAGGAAGAGAGGGAGGCATGAATATTTATTTAAATCAATTACGACTGTCAGGTACTCTAGGTGTGCGCGCATGTGCTGGCGTCAATTTCATGCCACTAGCAGTAAATCCGTTATGTATTTTCATCCATGTTATTTTATGAAAACTTGGATTTGCATCAAAATGTATGTTGAGTAGACCCATATGAACCAATCTTTACAAAAAAGGGATCTTGACCAAGTTTTGAGACTGTGCACACACAATAGCCTATACAAAAATAAACAAATGGAGGACCCGAAGCCTCCACCTCGTAATGTTCTAGTGGTTCTCTTGCAGATACCTTAGATAGAGCTGATAGATACTTGGGGTTTGTCTTTTAGCCCATTACCAGTTTTATTACAAAAAGAGATAACTTTACAGGTTATCAAATAGAAAAACTAATTACAGAAAATAGGTAGATAAAAGTGTGTTGTAGACGTCTTCTTCTTTGGGTGTTTTCTCCAAAGAGGGGTCTAGGAGAGGTATCGTACCATAAGCGATGCCTTCTGTGCACGTAAGGAAGACACCGGAAGCGTTGCCTTCTGTGTATCTAGGATGTACCAGAAGCGATGCCTTCTGTGTACAATAAGGTGAATTTAGGCAGAGTACATACCAGAAGCGATGCCTTCTGTGTATGCTAGGTTGCTCCAGAAGCGATGCCTTCTGTGAACAAAGGAGTGATTAGTTTAGGCAGAGTGCATATCAGAAGCGATGCCTTCTGTATATGCGGGGAGGATAACAGAAGCGATGCCTTCTGTGAACAGGTAAAAGGAGAGGAGTTGACCACCCTGGAGTAAGTGATATCCTAAAGCTGGTGCATCGCAGTATTATAGTCTTCTTTTTGGGCGTGGTCCTCCAAGTCCCTCCTTCGACGACTCCAACTCCCTCTGCATGTTGATAGCAACCCCATCTGTTGTATGCATGATGAGTTTGTTCTTGTCGTTTGCTAATGTTTATGTGTCACTTCACTGTTTATTGTGGTTACATCACTTGTCACAAGTATGTTTATCAACACTGTTCTGTTTACATAATGTGCGCGTGTGAGTAAATGCACGGAACATTGCAATAGTTATTCACCACTACAAATATGTACACGAGTACTCTCAGTTCTTGAATGGTTAACCCAAAACCAATGTTGTGGGTTAAGTCAAGGAGAGAGTTTTCTAACTGGTTTTCTATGTCCAGCGTAAAAGTTGTGTGTTGCCCACATTTTTTAATAGTAACCTTCGCGACCACCGTGTATTCAGAGCTACGTTAAATGTTTTGGCAGCAGTTGAAAGAGACCATAAAGAGACATCTTATCTTGTCTCACTGCTTGCACAGCAGCCAGCATTGCATTTTCATCCCATTTACATGTATCTGTATTTCGTTTTCGGTGACGAACCATTTCTGTAACGAAAACGAAATACTTCTGAGTACATTGTTTCGATATCCCAATGTTATACTAACAAGCTACATATGTTTCCTGCAGACAACATATGTTTTCTTTGCAAAACAACGGGAAACGTAGCTGTCCATCTGCCATCCCCAAGCTTATGTCCGCTTGCCCCCAATCAGTTATGGAAATATGTACTTACGATTTACTCCAACAGGTGGAAGGCATATGCAGAGGCTCTCGTGCACGGCTACTTCTTTCCTCCCTGTACTATTACCACAAAACACTACGGCACTTGACTTGTGTTTACGTACTAATAGCTTAAGATACAACATATAAATATTATACCGACGTTCTGTACAACTTACCTTTCATCTACTTCTTCTCGTCTTTTGCAATTACAAAGTATAACACAGAATATATGTCGTCTCTTTCTCAGCACCTGTCTTCCACACACGTGTCTCTGCTCAAACACTATGACAGATTCAGGATTGGAAACTCTATATTTTTTATCGCAACTAAATTTCTTAGCAGATGTCCGTTTGTCCCACCTTTACCATATGCCATTTTCCACAGTGCCAATTTAATTGGCATGAGGGCAAATAATTAACATTTTAAAATAGAATGTTCAGGCTTCTAAGAGAGCCATTCTAACCTTTATGAAAATTACAATACGAAGACTTGCATTTTCACGTCGGGCGTTGTTTCACAGGAACAAATTATTTGGCAGTATGGCCAACTATTGCTGTCAACAGGACCAATAATTGCTACACGTCTCAAAATGTATAGTGAACATAAGGGACGACTGGGCATGAAGGGGGCAAGTACTAGTTAGAGAGGGCCAACAACAGATCATTTTGCTGTTTTGAAGAGAAAGATTATAAAAAAATTATATATTCTTCATTTTTATTGTTTCACTGTACAATTAATTTCGGGATGGATCTAAGAGTTTACAGTTAGTCATGAACAGGAAAATAAAGCAGCAACAGATCTGCACTTCAAGTTTCAAAACGACAATGGTCTAAAAGTGCCAGTAACTGGTACGTTTACCCTATATACAGAGTGGAGCAGAAACAATTAGACTATTTTAATTTTGTGCCATACTTACGCGTGTGTAGCTGGCCTTCTGAAGCACACACACCTTTAGTCGGTACGAAGCGTTGGTCATGAGAAATCTAAGCTTATCATTCGATTTTTTTTTTCAGAAAAACAATTCCACTATTGTTATTTAGCGTATTTCTAGACGACATTGGGTCCGCGGTGGCTCATTGGTAGAGCGCTTACCTCTGGTGTGTATGGTCCCCGGTTCGTGTTACTTGGCCTTTGTGGCGGACAAACACCATCTTTTTTCTCGGGATTCTCCCGATTCCTCCAATCCATCAAATTTCCCATCATCATCCACTCGGTTTGAGTCAAAGTTGCCTAAAGCTCTCAAGAGCCGACAAAAGGTTTCTTCTTAATAACAGATGTAGCAATCGCAAACTTTTCAACGCAATTCAATATAATTATGGCATGTTGCAACTTTTCATTCCTTCCAATTATAAAATATCGCCCAAAACACGCTAGTTTACACAAGCGGTATCTTTTTATTTAAAATGTTTCCACAGTAAACGCCCGGTGGTTTTGCGATCAACGTTCCATGTCGCCAATTCTTGCATCGAGAAAATGTCTAAATCAAAGTAAAAAAAAAATCCATGTTAGATATACAACTGTGAAATAGATTTACAAATGGATGAAATTGAACAATACAATAAGAGTGTTACTGTAGAGATTTGTAAGATTCCTGAAGTTCAAATATGTACAAAGTTCTTGAGAATGTTTTTAAAGTTTTGGATACTACAAATTGATGTTTGTCACAAATTAAAAAAGGGCTCCACACCAGAAAGACAGTAGAACTATCAAATTTATTAAAAAAGTAGATAGGCTAAGGAGAAACTTACACAAAGGTGTAAAGTGGAAATAAATCTGAATACTGTTTAGTTAGGTCTTAGCACAAATAAAACCGTTTACATAAATAAGGGTCTTACTAATTACAGGAAAAGCGTTTTAGGACTGGTTAGAATCCTGTTTCCTGTGTTATAAGTGAGGCTTTTCCAGTGCTATTCTCAGCTCTACCAGAGAAATACTGGGATGGTACGTAGATCACGATTGGACTGATACTCTCCTCAACGCTTGACCCGAAAACGTTCTCTCCGATGTGTTTGACAGACTTAAGCCTTAAGTGACTCTCAGGTGTTTAAAAACTGTAGGTATGAAGTACACCTATCTATGTATTGCAAACTAAGGGTCATCTTTGTAAGTTACAATAGATTCACTCACTTACGGAGGACAGGTAAATGGCCCTATCGCGTTAGTGTGACTCTTTCAAGTATTATTTCGTAACGATTCACGTTTAAAAATGTAAACACAAAAGAAAAAATATATACAAACGTGATATAGATGTTTTGATAGGGATTACAATTGATATATTACGATAAGAATTAAAATTAAGTTATCTTCGAGTAAAACGAGTTACTTAGGCTAGTTTCATTTTGGAGCTGTAACTAAACGTCATCCACAACACAACGAGTTTTCAAAGCTAAAATGTGTACTATCCAAGTACTTTTCGAAATAACTATGTCGCGACTGAATTTTCTGTAGTAAAATATTTATTTCACAAAAGTATAACTCTTTTCTGGGAATATTTAAATATATTATATGTTACTCTGGTAGTATATATCACATAATTCTCCAATAACTTAAATACCTTCATATATCACAGTATTCTGAATTATTCATTACATACTTAGTAGATCGACATACGTTTATAAACACGACAAATATCCATACAGATTGTATTGCATTATTTACATTTTCAAACATGGCGTCTGTTGTTTATTATCCTGACAACCATAATTTCTTAGCAACTCAAGATTGTTCATAGATTCTTAATTACTGATTATACTACATGTTGCCATGCATGACCAAATACTAATTAATTTCTAACCTCTGACAAAACAGGCGTAGGAATTTAAATCATATTTAGTTCTTGGTTCTAGTTCATATTTAGCTGGGGAAGAATTCAAATTATATTTATTTCAAAGGGGAAGAAGTTATTGCTGTCGTTCATTACGTGTGTGGGTCACCCTTTTACACAACAATGTTCCATATTTCTATAATCCAATAATTTTATTCAAGGGTCTATGAAAGTGGTAAAAGTTTATGGTATGGTGCAATCAATGCAGCTGTTGACAGGTGATAGATACTGTAGGCTAATACTGTCTTCCGTGTATTGTATTGAAACAACGTATGTGCAACTGCAGCGAGTCACTGTTGTGTTACCATGCTTCAAGTTCACCACCCTCATCATTATTAAGCGTTCTAGGCCAGCCAACTCAAGATGTTTTGGTCGCTTTTAAGCTACTTTTTCCACTCTTGGTACACCCTTTACCTGATTGCACTTGCCTATTCGAGTAGGACTGCTGTACTAACTGTTAACTGCTGTAACAATGACCCCCACGAGACGAGATCTCACTGTCTGGTCAAGGTCAAGGTCACTCAAAGCGTTGAGCTTTCCATTGCAAATGTCAACTTACCAATATCAGACAAGTGATGGTGATGTTCAAGTACGATGAGTCACCGCTAGAGAGCATTGTCAGTGTGTGAGGTGGAAGGCAGAAAAAAAATCACACTCAGTGTTCCTAATGCAATGCTAATAGAGTGTATATGCAATAATCTATGCACGTGTATATAGCGTTAAAGAACTTGGGGAAAACATCCAATAGATTAATTTTTAAAAAAAACTCTGAATGGAATCTTTAAATCTAAATGATTGAAATACGTAAATGAAAACAGTTGTGCAATTGTGTAAAGCGACAAAAAAGGAATTTTCGTAAGATAAATTTGTATTACAAGATCTGGATGATTGTAAATGGAAGAAGAACCAAATATTTTTTTGGGAGTCATAATGTTTACGCACACTTACTTTTCCCTGATGATTTCGTCTTTTCTTTTTTAACTCTTAAGACAAATAACACAGCAGAGGCGCAAAATCGAATCTGTGTTTCTCTGTTTGCTTGCGACTGCCTGTCTCCCACGACAATCATCCGACATCTTGTCCTTTTTTTTTTCTCACAGCGCTTTCGTCGCCATAAACTTCCAAGAAACCGTTCGAATGCTTCTGCTGCTGATGATAGTGCTGATAGCGTGAAATAGGGAAGAAACACAAACAAACAAAATGGAAGAGGAAATAAAAAAAACTAAATCAAAAACAAAGTCTATAAATGACAGCTGGGACAGCGCAAAAGTAAAAGTCCAAACGAAAGCTTCTCTTATTGACCTGAATTTCTTTTTTAAAGAAAAAAAAAGATGAAATAAAAGAAAAAGATAACAAGAAAAATCCTTTCTCTCCTTCTTTCCTATCTGTGTGTGTGTGTGTGATAGAGAGAGAATGCCAACGCGTGGTCCAGAATATTGTCATCTTAACAAATCGAAACGTCCTGAAAATCACAGCTGTCTGAGAATCAGTTGTCATTATTAAGGTGTGTTTTTCTTGTCACAGCGAGCTCCACTTAGGTTAGAACTCAGTGAATGAGAATTCTCAAACGGTATCCAGCTACCGTCTATCCTGGCTGAGGTTTTTCCTCAGTCAAATCAGGAAATTGTCGGGATGGTACATACTAATTAAGCCTTGACTGATTGCCTTCCAACATCCTCTCCCCTAGCCAATCTTGGCCTGAGCGTGAGATACCTAAAGGCCATAAATACCTAGCTAGACACAAATTCAATTTATTGAAATGGGACAATGGACTTTATATTTTCTATTACTATGAGTCGACCATTATTACGGCATACCAGCCTCTGTTATAGTGATGATGCTCGCTGCCATACTGATTATGTATCTAAAACCTGCGCGGATTACGGCTGCCTTTATACGAGGCTACTACCAACGGACGTAGGTGGCGCTGCTAACGAACGTTCATTGAGCTCCACAGTACCTGCCGGCAAAACATTAAGGACGCTGACCTTGTCTGAAGCGAGCCTTAGCAGTGATACCGACGCCCTTAGTTGCGCTGGTGCAGCGCGTGCGTGGATCTATGTGAAATCTCTCATTTATTTCTAATATTCAACAACTGTAGCCCTTCTTTTAGCAGCGCTGCTGGTAGCTTCGTCTCAAGAAACTAAAATCCCTTTAAGCGTGACTGAAGCTCTAATTACTTGTCTGAACTGATTCAAATTAAATTTCGTTTCAGGTGAAAAGTGCTCCAGCAGCCTCGTTATGCGTAAACTTCTTTTGTAGCATGTAAAAACCTGTTATTTTATAAGCCATAACCCGACATTTTTCTTAGAAGAAATAATATTGTTTAGATATACGAGTATCTAGTAAATGTTTGTTCACTTAAAAAAACGCATATTGTAGAAATTAAAGATTAACATTTTGAAAGGAATATTTTCTTATTTGGCGACTTAAAAAACAAAACAGCAAACAAATCCATATGTCTCTCTCAAAAAGAAGAAATATATACTTTTTGTTAAATACACTGCTTCGCCATTTTTTACTGCGATTCACTCTCTAACAGCGGGTGCAGCGTTAGTTTTATTTCTGGTCATAGAGACTATGAAATGTACGTATTTCAGGACAAAATCTGCACGTTTTGAACGCCAACCTGGAGCGCTAAGCCAGCGACTCGAAGGTCCCGGGTTCGAATCCCGGCTGGGATATCGATGTTTGTTTCTGGATTTTTTTAGACTTAACAGATAATGGATTCGAGACGGGCAGAAGTCATTAGTTATTGAAATGGCCCAAAAATACAAAACTTACAATTACAGGTTTTCAAACACTCGTGTTGAAGTAAATATTAGTGATGACTAAAACTGAAGTAACTAACTTAAAGTTAATATGGTTAGATGGTTAAAAAAAAGTTACATGATTTTATTAACTAACTAACTCTATGGCTTACGAAACTCGCAAGTTCATCGCCACAGTAACAAACGTTCGCCATTGGATTCTATCCTAGGTAACATCAAGCCAGTCTCCATCGCGAACACCTACTTCTCGAGTTTCTCTTCTAATAGTGGCCTTCCAACCAGGATAGAATATAATCTTCGTTTTTCTTCCATCCGAGCTACATTCCTTGCCCACCTTAATCGTCGCGATTTCATTACTCTTAAAACATCAAGTGAGCCGTACAGTCCGTGAAGTTTTTCATTATGCAGTCTCCTCCATTTCCCTGTCATCTCGTCCCGTTTTGGTCCGTGTATCTTTCTCAAAATCTTATTTTCAAACACACGTAATTTATGTTCATCTGCTAGGGTCATAGTACAACTTTCGCAACCGTAAAGTATTACAGGCAGAATAACCGTTCAATGATAGTCCCTTTTTGTCTCCTTTAATTTTTAAAATCGCATATTCTAACGCAAAGTTAAACAGTAGTGGGGACAAGGCATTGCCTTGTTTCAATCCGTTGCGAATCTTGAAACTATCTGACATATTATTACCTATCCGTACTCTGCTTATGGAATCGCTGAGACACATCTTCACTAGTTGAACCATTTTTTCGGAATTCCACATCGTATCAGGATACTGTATAACTTTTCCCTTTTGATAGAATATGATTTCTTAAAAACCAAATAATAGCTGGTGAACCGTCCAACGTGGATCTATTTCTTCTAAATTCACATTGGTGATCTCCAATTATTTCATCTACGTATACACTTAGGCGTGTTAACAGAATATTACTTAATACCTTGTAACAGGTTGGAAGTAACAAGATTCCGCTGTAATTATTACAGTCCCATTTATAGCCTTTTGTATGAACCGGAACTATTATTGAAATTTTCCATTCCTTTGGGAGCTCCTCCTTTCTCCATATAGCACTTATCAATTTATGTAGCTCCTTGATTAGTGCCGTTCCTCCCGCTTTAATTAATTCCGCTGGAATATTGTCTATTCCTGGTGATTTTAAAAATTTTCAATTTCTTTACCGACATTTCAATCTCGATCTCTCTAGGTTAGGGAATCAACGGTTCTGCGGTATGGATTTCAAATTCCTTTGTTTGTTCCCCGTTGTGTACATTAAGAAGTTTGTCGAAATAACTTTTCCACACATCCACAGATTTAGTCTGATCCGCCTGAAGATCTCCACTTTCATTTCTGATCATTCCTAACCACGGCTGGTAACCTTTTCTTAACGAGTTTACCCCTTTGTATAGATCTCGTATGTTATTTGTATTCCCGTTTTCCTCAATCTCCTGAATCTTCTGCGTCAGATATTCTCGCTTTTTGTTTCTGAACCCTCGTGTGGCGTTTCGTTTCGCGTTACTATAGTGATTGGCATTTGCTTCACTTTTGTTACTTAGCCATCGTTGCCTTGCTTGTTTTCGTTCCTCATGAAGCTTAAGCCATTCTTCATCAAAACAAGGTTTCTTTTTCTGTTGTTTCTTCTCACCTACACGTTCCTTCGCTGCGCTCTTAATTATTTCACAAATTGCCTCCCACATCTTTTTTCATTATTAATATAATCATTATTATTACTCGAGTCGGCTAAGATTTTGAATAGGCAATAAAATTCGGCGATACGTGGTTTGGTTTCCATGGCGAACGAACTTCGATCAAAATATGATTTCATAATCACATGAGAATTATTTGTCCAATTTTAACGCAAATTGCTACAGTAATGGGGCGGACAATCCCTCGGTGTGGAAACGATAGTTACCGGGAACTTTTTGTGAGTCTTAAATATGGAGAGTTGTCCATTCTACCAAGTTTTGTTGACATTGGCCAAATTTTTCTTGTGTGATGGTGGACATGTAGTTTTAATCACATTTACCATGAAAAAACATACCACCTATCACAGATTTCTAAAGTCTGAAACCATCTACGGTTTAGGTTTGGTTAGCCCTAAAAATATATGTTATTCTTTCCGTCTAGTCGCCATCTATGATAAACAAATTTCTCTCGCCGTCTGAATGGGCGCTGAACGGCCAGAGATGGTTACTGGGCCGACAACACATTTCATACATTTTGTCATCCCATGTGTAAACAGTCTGCAGAATAAAAAACATTTCAAATAATTTTGTGTACCAGTTATCCCACAAGAAAATCACGCTCCTTTTAAAGGAACACCTTAAACTTATATATATTAACATTTTATCGTTTCTAAAGCGAAGTAACCCAAATAAGCAATAGGTCAACAATTACTGATCGCCACTGATTTTGGCTGCGACTAGCATATTTCATGATATTGAGTCTATCGTAAAAGACAAATAGATCGAATTTTCTCCTTAATTAAAAATTGTAGCGTTGTTACCATCATTACCACTACTTACAATCACTGATATTTTTTAAAGTTTATATTGCAGTTACACAAATTATGTAATTAGATATAATAACTTCAATAATTGCAAATACAATTTTTTATTTTTTATATCAATCATACTATCGAGGGAGGATTCACTTGGTTACTAAGCAAATCCTTGTTTATTATTGCGGAACTGAACTGAAAATCTATACAATATGTTTAACGTGTAGTCCGGGATTTGTTATCAGATTATCAAAGTGAGCCTCGGATTTTTAAAGGTTGAACACCTCTGTCTTAGGCTGTAGCTGTACAGATGTAGATCTGTAGTACAGCTCTTAAAAATGTAAATTAACATTAAAATCAAATAACTCGAACGGTTGGTTGGCAGGTAATTTTATGTCGCGGAGTCATGGAACATAAAACGCCCGTTGCTTATGCAACCGTCTCGACAGCAACGTTTAATGGGTTGCAGAACATCTGCAATTTGGTTATCGCTTGTCATTAAAGTTTTTCATTATAATCTTGAAAACAGTAATTTCATATCAAATTTTAGGGTGTTTACTCTTGTCACAAGAACTGAGAAAGCTTATTATTCGAAGCCAAGAACTTCTTGTTCTACGTATTTTCTTCTTATAAATGGAAAATAAAATGACGCATTTTAGTAGTTGGATTATTTCCATTGCATCGTACTTTAAACTTGGGAGATAACAAAAAACTATTTTCGTCCTGCATCACCGACTGATATAGATTTATTTCACTCTTCTTATACCTATTTGCATCAACATTCTGATTCTACTTTTCGTTTAGTTGAATTGAATTTATCTATGGTCTTTGGGCAACTTTGGTTAAGGTAAGACAAGGTTGGGGGAAAGATAATGTTGAAAGAGAGTCGGCCCAGGGCAATAATTTTCTTTGTTTCATTTTGTCCAATATTATTAGTATGATCTTCCACTATTCTCTGCTATGATTTATTGACTGTTGTGCCAATAACCTTTTGCTCTTTAATTTTTACAGCAGTTAATACTATTTATAATTTCTTGGCTTCCAAAATAGTAATTCTTGTAAAGCCAGCTTTATCACTTCTTCCTTTCTCTTCTATAATTAGCTTAATATTGTGCCAAACACGTTAAATGGGCAGCGATTAGCAACAATAAATTAATCTAAAACTTGAGTTTACTTCTTCAGTGTCGCCTTCAGAAAAATCTAGTTTAGTTTAGCAAAAATGTTGCACGCGACAGCTACAATGGTCTGCCAACTAGCGAAATTTTAATTAAGCCGATAACATTTCCATTTTGGGTAAATGTGAATCAGTAGCAATTTGTTTTACACTAGAGATTTATGGGACATCAGTAGCAGTTGAGACTGTGTTTTCAGAAAAGGTAATTTAGCGGGTTTTTTTCGGGGGGGGGGGGGAGATTTCGAAGTTGGGATCGATATTTCTAGGCTTGATAGCTCGGTTAAGTTTGTTAATGAGCAAAATCGGAGCAAGGGGGTGGTCGGGGGAGGGGGTTGAAATTTT
>JAGDQP010002681.1:0-21480 GCA_022664845.1 Lepisma saccharinum | reverse complement strand
ATATATATATATATATATATATATATATATATATCAGCCCCTATGAAGTTTAGAGGGAAACTTTGTCTGCATAAATTATAGTACTCCCTAAGAAGTTTACGGTGACACCAACGATTCAGAGGTTGTGGAAGGTACGAGTGGTGGTGGGGGTGAAAATTCGAAATTTTTAAAACCACGTCTTGCGGGGTATCGTTGAAAAGCTCTTAATGATTAATCTACGTATAAATCAATAACTAGTTTCTCGATAGCGCTCATATAAGGCGAGATTCGAATTTTTGAAAATAAAAAGAAACTTCGAGATCTACCTCAGCCTGTAGGCCTGCCGAAAGGGATTTTTTTTACCCCTAAATGCAGTAATAGCATAAAAATATTTTGCTCCTTGCAGAATCACATTATGGTAGAGCAAGGGGCGAAAATATACAACGTAGGTTAGTTTGAATGACATATTTTGTTGGTAGACTGGTGATTTAAAAAGTCCCAAAGTTACAGCAATTTGCACTTTTTTTCATAATTATCTATTTTGTGTGTTGACAAAATAAAATGTAATTAAACTGACTCCAGTAGTAAAAGAATCACTAATTACAATATCAAATGAATTGAATTAAAACGTATGGATAACATTAACACACAAAATGAAATTGTCAAGGGATTTCAGTGTTGCGATTGTACCCTCTTCTATCATACTTGATGTGGGAGCAATACGAGTAACACTCATTCCACATTATACATTTCCATATCTGAAACAGACATTCCTCGTTATCAGCATGTTTATTAATAGAGAAACAAACGTCAACAAAGTTACCGTGTTTCTACATTTTATAATATCCGCGGAAAATTACTCCATGCCGACGTTGCTTTATAAATTTTATTATCTTTCGCTGTGTCTGCTTCATCTTTGTTTACAAATTGAAACATTTATACAATTACAGCTCCTCAAACAGAATGTATGATTATCTCAGTCACATTTCAATTGCAAAATGATATATTGGCAGTGTGTTATATTATCCCCTGTTTGTTTTACCCGCATTACCCTATTGCTTCTCTCTGTCTTGTATTTGTAATATCTGTGAATACACTTTATCATGTTACATACGTGTCTGTTTCGACAATACAACCAACATCAAAATATCTACAATTTTGTGAGCGATTCAGTTTTCCTAAATGCAGAATACTAGCTTTCTAATCAAGCTATAATTTTCCAAGAACCATTTTAGGGGTGAATGACATAATTATTTACTCTTTGTAAAACTTCAATACACACTTCAATGTGCTTATTAAAGTGTACATAATTACTTACATTTCCACTAGTTTTGGAACACATAGATATTACACAGATTTTCTGATTACAAGGTTTACAATTGATCAATTATCTGAGTTTGCGAGTTTGGCACTTCGTGATAATCACTGTCCAAATCTTGGTTTGACTTTCAAACAACCCTTCCAAAACCATTTCTTTTCTTCATATTTTTTTCCAACGAATATTCCAAAACTGTTTTACGTATTTCTAAAAACGATATTGGTTATTTAACCAAAAATCATAATTTATCCATTCGTATATTAAGTACTATATCGATATATAGTTTACAGATTTGGTGAGAAACAACAAGTACCAGAATCCAATAGAATTTCTGGAAGTTATTGTTCAAAATTGGAGAGAACAGGAGAATAATTTGTATCTATAACTATCAGCAAATTTACAAAAGAGAGAACTTAGGTTTTCTTATGTAACTATTTAAAGTGTAATAAATAATGTGACAAGAGAGTTCAGGGTATTAAATTGTTAACTAAATTACTGACTTTACAGAGTATTGATAAAGTTTGATAATGTTGATGGGTTTTCTGCCCGGAGGCAGGTCTAGTACCTGCTCGCCCATGGAGAAGAGGAACTGATTGTGGTTTGTCATTGCCTCTCATCGGATGAAGATGATGTTCCAAGAAGGTGGCCTACAGTTTAAAGAAGGCTTCCCACTACTAACGTCCCCACCGGATATTGTGACTTCACTCACATCTTGCGCGATGGACGTAGATTTATTTAATATTCTGTCACTCCTGTTACCTGTCAACAAAATTGTATCAATTCATATTTTGGTAATTTCAAATTGTAATGTGTATACGAAAAAATATATATTTTTACAGCCGAACCCCATGTGATGCGCATTTAACCATATAACCTTAATATTACAAGTTTGTGTATGTGAAGAATATTTAAATTAATTATTATCATATCTTCGGAAATGTTGCGTCATACGAAGATCAACGATCGCCCGAAGAGAAGTGTATATAAATAACTGCAGAGCAATTCAGAATCACTTTTCCTTGGACTTCGGCCCAAACCTGATCCAAGAACGTCTTCAACCTGGCAGTTTTGGTTCAGGATTTCTTTGGACAGCTAGTTTATAATAAACTCATTATTTTCCTTGGTCTACCTTGCATTCTTTATTGGTTCTTACCTTATTAACCTTGTTCCTTACCTATTGCTTGTGTCGGTTCGTCTTCATCAGGCAGGCCAGCACTATTTTCCTAATTCTGAGTCGTCTTCATCAGACAGGTGAGAGTTATTTAACCTTTTCCTACCCCTCCTTTTCTCTTTTCGCCTATTAATTTAATCGGATAGTCCCTCTCCAGAAGCTGGAGCAATTGTATAAGGTGATTTGAAGCAGCTTTGGGGATGTTACAATATAAAACCTAAAACTCTTTGATTACAGGGCAGTAAGTTTTGATCCTTCCAAACTTAGGTTCATAAATGATATACTTTTAACATCAAATCAATGATACTTTTAGCGCAGTATCTTTTATGGAGAAATTTCCGTTTTCAGTTACCAATATTTAAACTGTTTATTTATGTAAATGTGTATACAATGAGGAAGGTGACTTTCACTTTTCACGTTCGTGTATTTCGATAAAATCCAAAATCTTTTATTGGCATTCTTTAAAGAGAACACTTGTGTTTCATGTTCATCTAAATAACATTCATATAAAAAGAACATTCTATAATCTTAATAATCTTAGATTTGTGCTTAATATAATGCAAAGCACGGCCGGAAAAAAATGTATTTTGACGTTGATCATTCGAGGCAGAGTACTAGATAAAAATATTTCTTGTAAACTGAAAACACTAACCAAGATACTGTCGAGAATTGTGTGCCGAAGATAAATTTTTAGACCTTTTTGAAAGAGATCATGATTCCGTACAACATACCAAAAATTGCTTTCCTGAACTGGGAGATTACTTGCAAAATCAAGTTTTCCCTCAAAATATAAAATTTTCATTTTCTGGCATTTCTAACTAGAGACAGACACATGGAACTGAATCCTCCACTACCCGGATCCTAACGTATCCGGTTCCGAATAAGTTTGGAACCGAGTATCCGGATCGGAACCATTGGAACTAGGGTTCGGGATCTGAATCTTGGAACAGGATACCCGGCTTTGGATGATGGTACCGAGGAAATAAACCGGGTACCCGCGGATCCAAAGCTTGGAAGCGGTTTGACATTGAATGTCGGTGAAACATGTAAAAACCAGTAAAAGGAAGCAGCTATTCATGATTTGTAACAAAATAAAGTGTTTCTCGTACCTTCTTGCATTCATTTATGTAAAAATACACATGATTGAATGCTTGCTGTAGCGGGAACAAAAGTAAATACGCAGTTTTCAAGAAACGCCGGAAAGAGGGGCTATTTGGAAAGTTAACGTATTTTCCTTACTTATGGTTACCTGTAACAAGATGGGGTTATTTGAAGATATTACTGAAATGTTTAGGTTGTTCTGAAATCTGAAGAGAATGATATACAACAAGGTAGCGTAGATCATATGAGTGCAAAGTAAAGTAAAGTATTAGGAAAAACTAGTGATATTTTAATACAAAGCTATCCCTGTGCGATACGCACGCGTCGTGAACCGCGCTTGGGGAATACGGAGATAGTGCTCCACATATTCTCAACCTACGGTACGAAGTGAGGTGAGAGAAAATTCTCCAGTGTTCTGGCCGAGATTATTTGAACCTAGGCCGCCCGATTCGTAGTCATACGCTCCACCGCCTGAACCCCGGCGATTTGTAAAATTATACAAACGACATTATTGAAAACACAAGAGAATCAATCCTCTAGTTTCACACATAAAGCTGGTTTCCGCAACATATTTATAAAAATTAGTTGAGCACGTATTCATTACAGTGAGTTATTTTCAGATATAACTGTTTATATGTCAGGTTTCCAAGAAGATCCAGATAGCCCCGGTTTACGGTAACGTCCTTCTGAAAAAAAAAAAGACTGACACCCACAATTAACGATCCAACACTATTATCTACGCTAGGGGAGCAGTTACAAATAAAAGCTTCGGAAATGGTCTTTTTTTATGTCATGTCATTAGCAAATGCTATCGTAGCGTCATGTAATTGACAACATAACTAATAGATAAGTAAGAGTCCTCAATTTTAAGTAATAAGTAAGTGCGGTAAGTAAGAGTCCTCAATTGTTTCCTTTAATGTAAAGGTCCGCGCAGACCCACGTAACTGAATATATGGAGATCTAATGCCAAAATGCGTTGGAAATAAATACAAAATAAGAATGTTCATTTTTTAAAAGAAAAACGTAAAACTTCTCAATCGTTTCAAATTCATCGGCTATTTAATGTAGCTATTCTATTTTATAATATCAGCTTATCCCATAAGTAATGTTGTATTTTTGCACCGTGAGGGAAAGAATGATAACTTACCTGGTACACTACCGTTAATTAGGAAAATAGTCTCCATCGGACTCCACAGCACTCTACCACATGTCAACCAGTTCTTGAATACCCCGCTGAAGAAAACGACCTGTTTTGGAGGCAAAGAACTGGGTCACTGTTCGTCACACGTCATTCTCATTTTGCAGTGTTTTCCCGGAAAGATGGTTTTGCAGGCTGTGAAAAAGGAAGTAGTATATTGGTGCAAGATCTAGTGAAAACGCCGGGTGAGGGAGTTTTTTCCAGCCACATTCCTCGATCTTAGCACAGGTCCTTCTTGCCGTGTGTGGGCGCGCGTTATCACCGTGGCTGAGCACACCTTTGCGATTAACCAGAGCAGAACGTTTCTCCAACTATGCACTCCGTAGGAGTTCAAGCTGCTGACATCTGCATTGATGGTCTGGTTATATGACAATAGCTCAAAATGGATTATCCCACGGATATCCCACCGAATACTCAACGTTACTTTGCAGGAGTGGAGATCCTCCTTTAGTACAGTTCCTGCGTCCCCCTTTAGGTATCCACTGCCGTTTATGTGTAATGTAGAGGACTCACTTTTCATCCCCTGTCACCATTCTGTCCAGAAATGACTCACATCTGTGACGGGTGAGCAGGGAACTGCAAATCTAAGCTCGCTGCTGCTTCTGTTGAGGCGTTAACGCATGGGGTACCGTTTTCCGAATTTCGACACGTAACCAGGGTCCTGCAGATGACGATGAGTAGTCGAATGGATGACATCGATTTCGCTGGCCAGTTCTTCAACAGTTTGCATTGGATTTTCCTCCACCACTGCTCCCAGGGCATCGTTGTTCATCTGCACAGGTCTCCTTCGTTGTGGCTTATTGCTGAGGCTGGTGTCTCCAGACCGAAACCTTCGAACCACCTTTGTTACTTTCGCACATCCGCAGCACCCTCACCATATACGGCATTCATGTTTCGTGCCGCTGTGCTGGCTGGATGTCCCCGGTGTCATTCATCAGCATGACATGCCATATGTGGTCCTCCGACACTGCCATGATCAAACACAAACCACACTTTCAAAACGTGGAGTAGACCGTTCTCCTTCGACACACTGCTGAACAATCAAGTGGTCTATATGACTCAGTTATGGCACGCGCCGTCTACTTCACTATTCGCTCGTCAGATGGCGTCATTGCAGCGGTCATCGCACATACGACATTACTTATGGCATAAACCGATATTATGTTCTGTTCGTGTGAGTCCAAAAATATCTACTTTTTGTATATTGACGTTCTGGATACTATCCCTTGTTCCACTCAAAAAACAATGTTATACGATTATCTTCTTGCTCCACTCAATATATATATATATATATATATATATATATATATATATATATATATATATATCTTCTTGCTCCACCAGCCCTTGCCGTTTTTAGAAAGAGGTTTATTGCCGAAAGTAAGTCAATGATTCATTGAGGTATCAGAGGATTGAGATATTCGGATCATATTTGGGATTTGTAAAAAAAAATTCCATTATGATATGTATTGTTATCGAGCGCCTAAGGCTCATTTATATTAGTGTTGCCTTTGCATCCAGTAACTTTTGGGGGTCGATCCTAGCAGGCGGCTTTCCTGACTGAGTTTTTTCCAAGATTCTCCTCATACACCAAGTTAGACCATGGTGGGAAACCTTCAAGTTAGATCCTGGCATACTTTCTTCCTTCCCCTCTCCTATCCCATACTGAACCAAAGCTGCCCAAAGGTTGTAAATAATAATTTAATTTCAGCATTAAGTATAGAAATTTTAAAAGAAGTTATTCGTTTTACAGTTTTTTTCGGTTTCAAGTTATTACCCATTTTATTATTATTTGCAGACGTGATGGCGAATCTAACCGCCTACCCCGTTCTTCATCCATCGACAGTGTGGTGGAAGCGGCTTGGCACTCAGGGGAGCTGGCCTCCTCCACTGCCCCCAAGAGGCTTCCTTCTCCCATGCTCCACCACAGAAGCAGCGCCTTGGTCTCCCCGTCCAGCACCAGAAGGCTTAAAAGTGAAAAGATCGTCGCAGGTAAGTACCGACTTCATGTATATTTTCATCATCGTTCTTGTCTCTTAATGTACCGGTACTGCTAGATGAAATCCACTTTGTATTCAAGGGATCAGGTCGAATTGTCTCCACAGTTGATTAACGAAAATTATTTACGTTCTTGACAAATAACTCTTCTTTCAGTCTAAAACACAATAACATCAATTCATCAGAAAATTAGAGCAAGTAATGTTCCTTCTGTTGACTGGTTATTGTGTCAACTAATAAAACTTAAAAACTATGAAAGCTTGGAGGAAACTGGAAAATACCAAACGGACCCCCAACGCTAGGAACGAATGACACTTGAGTTTCTATTTACAAATAAAGGACCTTATGATAATACGTATGTCCCACCGAGTGGCACCAGCTCACTTGATAAACGGTAGGCTTCGCATTATGAAGGTCCTGGGCTTGAATTTGAATTGTTTATGGCTTTTTGGCATGTCAGGCACAGGCCGGCATGGAGGTGGAGAGGATGTTGGAAGATAGTCGGCCAGAGCCTAGTTTTGTAGGTATCATCCTGGTATTTGTCTAGTGTAACTGAGAGAAACCTGGAAAAACCGCAGTCAGGTTGAGCGGCCGTTGGGATCGTTCCCAGAACCTTTGCATTGCTAAACCAACACTCAACCAACTGAGCGACGGTCGCTCGGTTCCTGGGTTTGAATCCATAGACAGACTATCCTAACACAAAGCTATTGCCGGGATGGTACCTTCAAACTAAGCCCTAGCTAACTTTTCCTACATCCTCTCCCTTCTACCCTAATCTAGACCTGAGCCAAAAAACTCAATTCAGTACAAGGCCCATTTACATTCAGAAACACTCACATTGTATAAATATGTACTTGAACATATGATCTGCTAGTTATCTATGCTCCGATAACTCGCGTTAAATATAATTAATTATGACTTCAGATTCCCACCACAAGCTCACAGCATGTGCTTCTCCCTATTGCCATTGTCAAAAAGAAAAAAAAAGTTAATTTGAATTCGGTACTAGCTTCTGCTTTAATTTTTTTTAACCATTTTCTTCAAACTTTCTAATGAATCTGCGCAATAGCTTATTCGTCGTAACAATACAATAACGTTTTGGGGCTGCGGTGGCTCAGTGGTAGAGCGCTCATCTGTGGTGCGTGGGGTCGTCGGCTCGATACCGATCCGTCTCATGTGGACAATCATCGTGTGTGTGGGCTCTCCCGTTTCCTTCTACTTTCTTCATTCCACCAATTCTCCCATCATTATCCATTCGCCCTGAGCCAAAGTTGCCTAAAGAGCTGAAATAAAGTTCAAACAATAACATCTCGATTTATGGCATTGTTAATAATTTCCATGATAACATATTTCTTGTTTTACTAATCAGATTTTCTCAGATTTTCTTGTGAAACGTTCATATTTTCATCAATGTTTGCGTTCTTTCAACGAAGAAATTTTGCGTGTACAGCAGCAATCACTCAAAGGAGAACAACAAGAGGAGTCAAATGTTATATTTGAAACATTGCATACTATTGTATTTGCTCATCAAAATACATTAAGATAAAACAAAACTTGTGTAGTGAAAGTATCCGAACTCTACTAATTAACCATAGCGATTAGAAAAGAAGTGTGAACACTCTCCTCATTATAGACGGCGTGGAATGACGCACCGGCACAGAGAGGAAACTTGTGCGCTGCTGTCGTTTTGGCCGAGAATCTTAAGTGGAACGTAATTCATTTATGGTTTCTGCAGTTTAAAAAATACCCAAAATTATTACTATTGCGTTTCAAAAATATTGATACGTATTATGTGCTAAAAGTAGGACGTTACATGGTTTTGTCACGTTTTTGTGCAGTTTGATTTCTTTTTGAAAGTTTGGAATTTCGTGTTTTGTTACTTATGTTGCATTACTGTGGTTTCTCCAATAATGTCGACTCTGAATTTTGAATTTGAATTTTATTTATGGCCTTTAGGCATCTAAGACTCAGGTTGGGATTGGGGAGGGGAAAAGATGAAGGAAGATGTCGGCCAGGTCCTATTTTGAAGGTACTATCCCGACATTTGCCTGGTGTGACTGAGGAAAAACCCTGGAGAAACCTCAGTCAGGATTGGCGGCCGCTGGGATCGAACCCACGACCTCCTGAGCGCTACGGCAACGCTCTACGACTGAGCTACGGCAGCTCGGTAATAATGCCGTAGGAGGGAAAGTTATTTCAAGAACAACTGATAATAACAAGTGATCTGGGGGTGACCGAGGGTTAGAGTGTTCGCTTTCTGTTCGCGTGGTCATGGGGTTCAATTCCCGCCGGGATTCATTGAACGGAGTAGTTCGGAGCCTAGTTTACCAAAAGCTCTAAATTCTGTCCGTAAAAGCTCACCTGCTGGTTTAGGACCTTTTAACATTTCAATAACTTACAAAGCATTATTTTTAAATACATAAAATGATAATCCTTAATAAAATATGTAAATACAGATAGACATGTGCTTTCAACTCAACACGTATGCAGATATTGACCTTCCAGAAAACAAAAAAGAAAGTACCAAGCACAGTCTCTAGACTCATGACTTCACACGGATGGGCCCCTGAAACACTACCCCTAACAAAAAACTAAGAACTGTAGGCAATACAAACCTTCACCCAGGATAAGAGTCTCTTTACTGAAAAATACGCCTCATTAAATTGGATATAAATAGGCATATATACCCACAAAGGAAGTCCTACACGCAGAAGTGAGAATCCAAACTGTTGTACTTAGTATGAAGGATCCAGGAGTTCGGACTTGAAGCCTAACGTGTCGAACTATATTACTGTACGAATTTGAAGATTACTTTTTTGAGTAATACACAAACCCAAACATATTTTAAAACTTGGAAGAGATATTAAGGCATATAGTCATAAAGTTGCCTCTAAAGAAAATGCTTTTTTTTGGCACAGCGAATGGAAAAAGTTAATTTTTAAGTGAATTAATTGTTTTTTTGGCAGAAAAAATATCTTTTTTATGTTACGATTTTTTTAAACATATTTGTTTAGGCGGCCTAGTGATATTGAGGAGAAAGAACAGAGAGCAATAAAATACAATAATGGAGAGTATGAATTGATATTTACAAGGAAAGCTTAATTGTAGAAACCGTCCAAAGCGAGTGTAGCGCCTCTATGCGGAGGAGCTTAGGAACAATATCGAGTGACCAGACTTTCTCCTTCGTACTGGATACGAACTACGTAACTGCAAGCAGCAAGCAGTCCTGGTGTTGGTCCGCCCCGAAATATTTCCGGTACCCACCATATCTGGTCGGCATTCCCATATGCTCCTCCTGGACTCATGGTGAGGCTCCTGATGGGAGGCAGTAACTCCAACCTGGATTGAAAGGTACAAAGAGAAAATAGCCACTCTGCGATAACGTGTTTCAGTGCTGTCAACCCTTGTATTGTCAATGAATTGAATGTCACCTCACCTTCATACTCAGTCCAATTACTTGATGTTATCTTCGTCGTACGTATACCATCCTGATCCCAGAGCTCAATTACAACTTGAGCCCAGAGTGGACATACGTTATGTTGCACCAAGATACCTTCTCGATTTTTTCACGAAACATGTAAATGAGGACGAAATATATATTAAATATCGAACAAAACTGTTAGAGTTCTGAGTTCGCAAGAGTAAAGGTCGACGACAGTTCATAATGAAACCCAAAAATATACGGAGCCACTGAAACTGAAAGGCTATGCGTTGTTGTCTGGAAAAGGACCCGCTATTTTGACACGCTTTCACAGACTGTGAATCGAATGAGAGGACTATGAGAGTCGTCTCTGAATAAGACAGAAGCAACAGCCACTGAATCCGACGCATTGTGTAAACGAGCCCATATCAAAACAGAGTTCCCATTCCTGGAGTTAATGAGGGACAGGTACTGCTTGTGGACTTCCTCGAATGAAAGAACTTATGTGTGCAAAGTTTCACAATGTGCTTGTACTGGCGCTTGTATTCCTGATGCCAGAGATCGTTTTAAAGTTGGTTGTTTTTGCAGTATCCTCTTCTTGCACCAATAGCTATTAATATGTCTTCGACAGCAATACGCCCTCACGAGGACCATTTGCGACATACCTTTCTTTCTCACGGTGGATGATAAAGAGTCATTCTGTGACAATCCTCTCCCCGTTACAATATTTTCGATTATAACCTATCAGTGAAATTACTACGCCATGTTCGATGGACGAAAATTCTGATGATCTTGCTGGTCAGGGTAACACGTTCATATCTCAAGGGTATCTTCAGTTGTAGCCTTGTCGAGTTGAAACAACCATTTTCCCCTCAGAACCGTTTATAAAGAGCAGCAAAAAGAGAAATTAAATCACCTGTAAACGTTCGTCGTCATGGTATTTCAAATAACATCGAAGAAATCTATCTATCCATACTGTCCTTATGCTGACAACGAATGATGCTTTCCAACACAAGCTTATCAGGTCTCCTCCTGATTCGTGTACGTCTATCACTGGTACCGAGACAGAAACGACTCAGCTCCATGAAGAGGAGCACCGTGTTCCATTCGGTCCTCTAATGGGCTCAGACGCAACACAACTAGAGACGTATTCGACAGTGGGCAGCAGCGAAGGACAAACACGTCACGGAACTCCTCGTGTTGAGCGTCGGATCATAATAGTAAAAACGGTCGTAATTGTAATATGTCAAATTCTATATTTTTCTTCGCTTTTCCTGTCAAATATATTCTTATAATATCATATCTACTATAATAAGTGTATTAGGAACGATTAGTGGAGGTTAGGAAGATCAGGTTCGGTTCTTTTCTATTCATTATACCCAATAGGACGCCGCTATTATAACTTTTATCTTAGGCCCGTCTTTACTATTATCATCGGCGTGTCTCGCGTTAAGGCCACTTTCCAGTAGAATGTTTAGAAGAATGTGTTGTGACGTCGGGTCTCACGGCGGTTTAACTTGCAGCTGCGGACATCTTCTGTTCCGATACGGCTATGCTGCAAATACGCGGATCTTCTCTTGGACCAGTGAACCGAAAACGCCCAGACCCCCGAAAATACTTGCCTTCTGGTAACAATGTCTTGCGGGGGCTATTGCTGCCAAAACGATAGAGACGCCTCGTCTCATTATTGCGCCAATTCACGAAAGGAGAAATCACTGTTCCGGAGACCTCTCACACGTCCTCGTTCGAACTGGATTAACTCGCTCGATCCGTATACCCGTTGTCGTCGCCATTAAGGCATTTTGTATGCTCGTAATACAAATTATCCAATATCTTGCAGTGACATTCGGGCTAAGGAACAGCTTTGCACGTATCTATTGGAACATTTCGTTCAGCATCTGTCACTGTATCTATGTAGTACATATAATGTGCTGAGAAGGTTTTATCACCTACCATAGCTCCTTTCTTGGAGTTAGATTTCATTTCCCGCCAGAGTATATACCGGAAAATATTTCTTCTTTGTACTTATCATTGCAGCATCGTACGGGTAGAAGAACTCAGGGTAAAATTTACTTCGCTTCCATCTATGACGAACCAAACGCAAACAAGTGGTCTCACTGTAATATTAGTATTACCCGGCATTCATTTGGTGATACTCAGGGGAAACCAGAATGAGTCATGGTCAGCCAGAATGTCCATTTTAATCAATGGTCCTTAGCTCAGCTCGTAAAGCGTTGACTGAACGTGAAAGGTTCGAATCCCACGGTTGGCGAAGTGACCATCCTGAATAAAGTTCATCCAGGGCTTTTCCTCAGGCAAACTAGACCATGACCGATTTGTTTCCCATATTCCTCTCCCCCTACTCTATTCCGGTCTGAGCCAAAGATACTTCAAAGCTATAAATTGAATTCAATTCTCCCGATTCCACCATAGAAAACGACTCAATTGACTAGGCACATTTTGGTGTTCAATAGATGGCAATGAAGTAGAAGAATCTGGATGGATTATCCTATTACGACTTTTCGAGCGCATCTTTTTAACTTGTAAACTTTTGGTTCCCGGAACTACGGTTCTTAACTCAGAAGCCCTTTGTAACAGCAATTCAGTTTTTATCTCTTTTGTCCTTTCTTCCTCCATTTAGTAGACAAGACGGCGAATCCAGCGGAAATTGTTCGTGACATGAGTTGGCCTCAGCCAATCATTAACTTGAATAACCTCTTTTTTTTCCTTTCGCCCTCTAGCGAGAAGAAGGTCATAGGTTCTCTTTGGAAGGAACCAAATGCAAAAGAAGAAATCGAGGTACTTAAATGTAATAAAAATATAATAAAGAGAGTTTTATGTAATTTTAGACACTTAAAAAAATCCAATCGTTGGACATTAATTTTTGTATAAAATAGCATCCCTTTTTCCTTAATTCGATGGAATGTCTAAAAATCAAAGGAATGTAAATTATATTTGAAAATTAAAAAGAGGTGCGAGTTTATCCTTTATGTATAACACGAAATACATATCGTCATATTCAGCCGTTTGCTATCCACTGCTGGATGAAGGCTCCCCCTTTTCTTTCCACATATCTCGGTCTGCTGTTATCCTCATCCATGTAGCTCCTGAAAAACGCTTGATTTCATCTAACCACCTTGCATTTGGACGTCGTCTCGGTCGTTTCTTTTCTCTGGGAATCCAATGTAGTATATTCGTCATCCATCTTCCATCTGTCCTTCTAGCTATGTGACCGTCTCCACTTCATCATCTTCGCAGTCTTGATTATATCTTCTACCTTTGTTTGTGCGCCTGTCCCTCCTAGTTATTCCTAGCATGTACCTCTCAATTGCTCTTTGTGTGACTCTCAATCTTTGAGTCGTTTGCGCATTCAATGTCCAAGTTTCACAACCGTACATCATTACAGGTAAGACACATTGATTATAAACTTTACGCTTCAAACACATTGGTAGTTTGCTTTAGAAAATAAAGTGTAGTCTTCCAAAAGAACTCCACGCCATTTTACATCTTCTGTTTATTTCATCAGTCAACTTTGCATTCGATGTTTTAAGCTGGCCTAGGTAAACATACTCATCAACTATGCCTATTGTCTCTCCGTTAATCTTCACTTCCTTCTTTGCAGCATGTTGGTTGTACATTACTTTTGTTTTACTTAAGTTCATTTTAAATTCCATTTTCGAATTCACATTACTCAGCTCTTCCATTCTGGTTTGTAGTTCTTCCGCATTTGAAGCAAACAGGACTATATCATCAGCGAACCCTAGTTGATGAAGATATTCGCCATTAATTTTTATTCCAACTTCATCCCAGTTTAAATTTTGGAACACTCTCTCCAGGACCGCAGGAAACAAAACATCATTATAATCATTTTGTTTTTACGTAAACTCTTCGACTGAAAATAATGAGAAGCTTATTTTCAAAACGGTATATGTCCAGTGGGGCAAATTTTTCAATAGGCGTGAAAGAAAATGCATTTCTCTGGGATGCTGAGCACTATATTGTCCGAATTATCAAATATTTTAATAAGAGATCCTTCGGCACAGTTCCTGATTTTTGGATTAGATTATTTGTTAGAAATAATCGATGAAGACGAATGGACGAATGATTATTCGCCGTTCTGATTTGTGTGACTTCCAATAAAATGGTTTGGATTCTCTGATATTTGTCCGCCATCTGCCAACTTTCTTTCTCTTCCTGTTTGTTGATAACGATAACTTACTTAGATCGAAAGTTTTTTTGTATAAACCTCAAACGAGCAGTTGGAGGAGATAGTTTTGTGTTTCAGCCAGTACTCATTAGCTATGCACGTTTGATCCCTGAAAGTCGGTGAAGGGAAAAAGTTAATAATAATGCCGTACTAGTAAAAACTTTTCTGGTTGAGTGTTACTTTACATTTTGAAGGTCCTAAGATTGAAATTAAGAATTACTTTTCTATATCTTTAATATCTTCAACTTCACTCCAGAGACATTTGAACAAAAAAAATTATTTAAACAAATATTCAATTACGTCAAATCTTATCTATCAATTATTTATCAACATGAATTTGTTTCTAAAACATTTACCTCAACAAATTCGATTAATTTCACCCAATTTGTATCAGAATTACTAAACCATAGAAATACTGTAGATACAACTTATAGAGATTTCACCAAAGTTTTCGACAAAAGGGATCACTCAAAAAGTTGTGTAACTCTGGCTTCTCGTCTTCTCTGTTGATGTTAATGTCTGTCATCTTACTTGTCTATTCGAAGACAGTTTATATCATACAGTCAAATAAGCTCGTTTATTTTGGTATACCACAAGGTTACAATCTTGGATCATTGAGAAACGTCAATTTAATATAAAAAAGTGCTCTGTAATTACGTTCCTCGTAAATTTGAATATATGCTGAATGGAGAATTACGAAAAAAGGACAATGAAAATTAAGGTCTTAGGTATAATATTTAATAATAAACTTACCTTTCGATTATATGATCAAAAATATGTAATGATGGGTAACGTGCACTTGGGTGTCTCATAAGAAATTCGAAAGAATTAAATAGTACACATACGTTTCTATAATTGTCGCTTAAAGAAACCTTGTTCAATAATTCTGTTTCAAAACAGGTTGGACTGGATATTCTCCGTCTCCAATTCTCTCTGTCGTGTGTCTCTGTCTTCAACCGGTGGTTACTCGTTTTTTCTCACTTCCATCAACCTCATCTTCCTCTTCTTCTCTGTCCTTAAATCTTGTCCTTGCTATAATTCTCATGAGACTTCTCTTCTGTCCTATCGTGCTCAGTTCTTATGCATTGATCACCGTATTCGTCCATCTGATCTCAATTCTTCTTCAGAACCGCATTTCGATATCATTCTTCGTTATTGTTCGCGTCTCTGAGCCGTACAAGAGCACAGTCCATAAAAAACAGTTAAGAAACCTTACCGTCAGATTTAGGTGAAGATATGGCCTTAATATATTTAATAGTATTTAATTAATTTAATTTCATTTCTTCGAAGAATTTTGAACTAATTCTAATCTTAATGTAATGTAATCTTAATAATTTAATTTTAATTGATTTAATTAATTTAATTTATTAGTATTAAAAGAATTTAATGGTATAATGATTTCAATCTATGTGAAGTTATGTCCGTGAAATATACGGCGAGACCTCTCACACTCCCGCTTCTGAGTGAAATGAATAACTCCGTCATCCCTGTCCGGAGAAAAATGGTAAGAAATCATCGGGAAGTCTGCATCGTAAAAGCTAAATAATGAGCATTTACTGGATAAAATCAGTGATTCCGCCAGACCCCCAGTGGAAGTGTCCCCCCCCCCCCCACACACACACACACACCTTCTCGACAACACCCGAAATTTAAAATTTTTGCTGTCAAAAATCGATA
Source organism: Lepisma saccharinum (assembly GCA_022664845.1). Classification (NCBI taxonomy): domain Eukaryota; kingdom Metazoa; phylum Arthropoda; class Insecta; order Zygentoma; family Lepismatidae; genus Lepisma; species Lepisma saccharinum. Next base: position 5,410 of record JAGDQP010002681.1, on the reverse strand, counting down.
GAAACTGCAAAACTCCAGTTACATCCTCCCAATTTTGACTTTACACCTACCAAACTGTCAATCCTGGCAGAATCCCTGGATAGAAAAGAAGACAACTAAGCAATGCTCGTGGTAAGAGAAGGGAGATAATAAATGAATCTATTAGAATGTCGTGTTAGTGTAAAATGAAATACCAAAATATTAAAGACAGATGCCCACATTTTTTAAAGACAGATGCTCTCGTAACCACATTTTTTAAAGATTAAATGGAAAGTCTGTACATTATGATTAATGTAAAGCAAAGATCTCCAACAAAGGATGGCAGCACTACCTCCGTATATATCTAATGTATTTTAATTGTTACACGAAATTTCAATGCTGCTCCTATAAATTCAAGCCTTGAGAGTTCGAACTTTCAGGGAAATAAAGTTTATAACCAATTCAAGTGCATGGTCGATGCCGATTTTTTATTCTCTTTTTTGTTCATTGTTGAAAGAGTATCATTGTTATAGGTTTCGATATTCACAACAACACTGAAGCGATTTCAACAATGAAGGAAAACGAAAATAAAATAATCGGCATCGATCATGCTCTTGAATTGGTTATGAACTTTCATTCCTGAAAGTTTGAACTCTCTAGGCTTGAATTTATAGAAGCGGCAAGGAAAACATTAGACATATACGAAGACAGTGCTGCTATCTCTTGTTGGAGATCGTTGCTTTACATCATCCTTAAGACTTCTTTGTTAAAGTAAATAGAAAGAAAACGGCTAAGAACTCTTTAGTTTGTTTCTATTACAGATTCAAGTAATAAAAAAAAGTCTTCTATACTTTTGTAATAAATTATCAATAAATTTGTTATAAATAGCCATAAATTTCAATTTACTGGACTTTTCTTCAGTCTAAAGAAACCAAATCTTCCAAGAGTTGGTGTTATAACGTAAGACATAGACATTTTTATATCTTTTATAAGAACATCATTACAATTACATGATTTTAAAATTAATATGAAATTCGTTCTGAGCCAGAGTTGCAGTAAAATAAACAAAGTCAAAATGTGAGCATGGAATTATAATATTTTAAAATATAACGTACTCATAATGTCACATAAGATAAAGAATGTTTCTAACGTTTTTTTTTTTTTAAACGTACTACTTATATGAGTCAATCATTTTAATAACAGTTTTTGTTTCCTTCTGTTGAAAGTCATGAAATTCTTGACATTCCAAGTCAAATCAAACTTTATGCTGTACATTTGACTCAATGTGATGAGATTATTGATTTGAAGCGAACTTCAATGTATTGCACGATAAATCGAGGAAGCTGATATTGAATTTGAAGTTTGTTTCTTTTTACCGGGTTTCATTGACTCTGATACGCGGAAGGATAAAAGCTCTAGAGTCCAAAATTTTGGGGAAAGATAACTAATAAAGCACTAATAACAAATCTCAATGTAATTATAATACAAACAAAATAATATTTACTCATCTTTTGTGTTAAGCTTTACACGTAGAGTGAAGTAAAAGTAGTTACGTATCAAAATTATCATCTCAATGGAATCTGAATAGTTTTCGGAGAAAAATGAATTCCAGTATACGTGAGCGTCAAGTGTACATACAAACTGTCTACTACTACCAATATCCAAATGCCCTTTTATAGATAACGTGACATCGCAGCAGAGACTGGACCAGTTCCTTCCGCGAACACAAGTTGAATACTAATTTTTCTATCAAAATATAGCATGACATAACATCAGCGCCATCTGTGACCAAATGTGTGCATGTTGTTTTTCTTTACAGCAACGCCATCTTTCGCGATGAGTTTTAACTTTCTCTTAGGTAATGGCAGGGACATTTGAACTGTTATTTTTTTTTATTGAGGAATAATGGTGAGATGAATTTCTCACAGAAGAATTATTATATCACTAAGACAATGAGTTTTACGACATGTAGAGAGCTGAATATATTCTTCATTATTTTTTTAATGTGATGAGGCTACAACACTCTTTACGATATTTTCCCACTATATGTAAGACATCTACCGGCTAAAAAGGAAAACAAAGAAGAACAGACTAGATTTCCATTCAGTGACCTCCGTTTACATGTTTGGCTCCAATCAGGTATAGAAAAAAAATTATAATGGGACTGGAGTTGACGTACCCAGTTGTATAATTTGTTATTGTATCTCGGCCATGAGTTGTAGTAGTAATAATGTTGTTGATGATGATGTACCCGTGGTGGTGGTGGTGGTACGGACACAAAATTGACACACTACAACATATGTAAAGGCTCCTTGGTTCGACGCTTACGTCCCGCCTTCCAACGACACAGATAAATGCTGACGTCTTACCGCACCTTAATACTATCGTATCTGTCGAAATGAAGTTGCTTCCAATGTATTCGTGTGCGTGTGCGCATTAGCTTCCTTCATAGCACATACAGAGCACAACAAATATATCACAGTTCTTACCTGGATGCACACACGAATATTGACTATACTTGCAAATCTCTCTTGTCTACTGCTGAAGTCATGCAACTTAACAACTAGTTGGGGGAACATAAAAACATTCATAAATTAATTATACATTTATAGGAAACACTTCATGATGTACACAAACACACGTATTCCCCGAGCGAGAAGATGCCAATTACTCATATTTGCAACAATATTTTTTCATTGACAATAATTTCACTCGTGAACTGAATTGCATATGAAGTGGACACACTCAATTAAGAAACTGAGAACGGCGCGTACCGGTAGATTCGGTAATGTCGCACTACTATACTATCACCATGAAGAAATAACAAAAATTCACTGCCGATGAACGCAAACCCTCTAAATATCACTTGATGTCAAATTCTGGAATGTACTACAGATATTATCTCCACAAATTGATGACTTTTTTAAAATAATTGCTGGTGAATATGTCGCCACACACAACTTGAAAACAGTTGGGATGCTCTCACTTAAGATGCCATCCTTTGGTGTCCCATCAGCGAGTAGTCCTTTCGCGTTCTCACAGTCCGCCTAAACATTGACTTTTTCCCACTCTTCGATATACGTTTTGAATAAGACCAGTGGTGGGCCGCCGTTTACCGTCGTTTCTGAGCCCCTGTCGTCAGCATCAACCTTTTCTCGCACCTTCTTAACTGATTACGCCCTCCATGAAGAGCGGTGAAGTAAGAGAAGGTTCTTTCGTATTTTTTAGTAAACTGGGGGGGGGACTCTACATTGGGCCTTACCACATAAACTTTATCACCTTTCACGTTGCTATATTTAAAAGAAAACACAAGTTTTTATCTCGTTGACGTGAAAACTGGCCATCTTCTTCAGGAAAAGTCGAGAGAAACCCGTTTTGTCAGTCACGTAAGTTGGGTCTGGTAGGCGGTGACGCCTGGCGGACGAACTGCGAAGTAGAGTCCGATTGGGTGCGATGATGCAGCTGGAGAAGAAGAGAAAACTGCAGGTCAACACTCTCCCTTCTCCAGCTGGTGGTAGAATAGAAAAAAATATGTGCGTTGGCTACAATATCACTGTGGCTGTAACGATATTTTTTGCTGTGGCAATTGGAGAGTTTTGCCACACAGCTGAGTTTACAGCCAGACTTTATGATACCCCACATAGCACTTTTCACTTAACTCAAAAGTGAATCAAGGTTTCTTTGACAACTGGGACAACTTCATGCAAGCTTAGCAAATCAAGCCAAAAAGGTTGAAAGGAGGTTGAATCAAGCAGCCTAGTTTACAAGAATCAAGGTTGAAATGGCATTGGCAGGACAAGAAACTAAGAAAAAACATGATATACTTCTTTTAAAAAAACGAAAAACATCGCCCTGCGTGGAAATCGAACGGAGGACCACTGGCACAGTAGATGATGCAATAACTACACCACAGACCCACACGCCCTAGCTCACTTTCAAGTGTTAGAGACTTAGTTCATTAGACCGCAAGAGACGCCTGTAATAAAAGAGTGAAGCTGGGATTAGCTTACGACAAAACAGTCTTGGCACGTGATGGGACTTCTACGCGTTGAGACGACAGTGACATTACAACGAAACAAAATTCAAATACATTTTTAGTTTTACAACTGCTTCTTCCAACAACGTTGAATTAGGTTAGTTATAATGTTATAACAACCAGTAATAATGCTATTCAAACAAGCCACATATTTTGTTTCATACTTGTTCATTAAGGATCAAATGTGACAAGCTCAAAGAAAGTGATTGAGAACCTTGTTGCAAGCTGGCATGCTATCTGGCACTTTTATACTATATGTTATTGCAAAACAGGTAATCCAGTATCTTAACCAAACGAAGTAGGAAGACACTCATTTCAGATTGCAGGTCAATGAACCCGATTTACTCGACCTTAATGTGGTGATATGGCAGCCTTGTTCAGGGATTTCGTGAGGATTTTCAGCTTAAGGGGGAATGTAAAGTCGAAATTGGGAGAGTGTAAGTGAAGTTTTGCAGGGTTTCTATCGACTTTTGACCGTACAAATTAGGGGATGCTCTCGAGGATTTGGTGGGGTGACATTTCTGCGCAGGGACGAGGGGGTCTGGCGGAATCACTGGCCTTGTTGCACTGTATTCACTTTTTCTGTGGATATACACCACTCAGATTTCCACTATTTGCTTCACTACCAATGTAGAAATTAGAGATATGGAAAAGGATCCGGACCCTCATTACCCGGGTCAGGTTCCGGATAATATTGGAACAGGATACCCGGATCTGGATCGTGGATCCATGTATCTTTAGTTGGACAGAACCACAGAAAAATATTTGTTTGGTTAACGTGTATATTACCTGTGTGTAGCACTTAAATTACGTTTTAATAAAGAAAGAAAATTACAAAACCACGTTTCTAAAGTTGACTGTTAAAGTTACAAGACTAATTACCAGTGATAAACTTTATGTCAACATAATTACTAACACCACATTGATGTGTTTTAATTGGTTGAGAAAATAAATCTCGTCCTCCACAATTGTTATTTAGTGAGCATGGGATTAACTTTCTATTATCATTCGATTATGTTTTGTCACCAAGCAATGAATCATTCCCACTGTTCATTTTTTAGAGGGCACGGTGGGGGTGGAGATAGAAATAAAAGCAATCTGTATGCGTAAATTCAAAAGGGATTAAAAACAGATACCGTGAAATTAAGTGTGGGATTTTTATTAATACTTAACATTCTTATAACTGTGTTTTGTGTGCAATAATGTGTGTGTGTGTGTGTGCCTGGAAATGCTCATCTATATACCAGTTATCACGTTGCCGACGAACTTCTGTTTCCCATTTTAAAAAATGCGGTGCAAAAGCTATCATGTGTACAACTGCTAGAAAGATGATAAGGAATTAGATTTGTTATATTTTTCTCCAACTCCTCTCTCTCTCTCTCTCCCTCCCTGTCTCTTTTTCTCCCTCTTTTTCAC
>JAGDQP010002680.1:68529-101662 GCA_022664845.1 Lepisma saccharinum | reverse complement strand
GTATTCTACAAATTCGGATTAGAATGTCACTGTCAATTTCTCAGCTTGTAAGTATATATAAGTTATTTGTCTTTTCGTCATGCTTCGAAATTTCTCTCTTGCAGATTCCAGTAAACAAAAACATTTAACACATAATACCTTCCACAGTGAATAAAGATACTATTAAACGGATTTCATTAACATTTTTTTTTCGGAACACTGATACTTTATCAATTGATCTAAAATGAATTTCTGTCGCTGTAAATATTCGAGACGAGGTTGATTACACAGTTTACACTGTTCTGTATGGTGGAGCGAAAAAAGTCAAAGTTGTGTGATTGAATTCTAATAAGTGAAAATAAGTTGAATTTAGTCTGCCTAAATAAGCCTGCAAAAGCTTTATTTCTTTTTTTTTTTTTCTGAAAAATAAATTCTTTGGGTTAGCTGCGAAATTTTCAAAATCACAAATTTTGTGTTATTGTTACTTCTATAAATTCGTACAAATCTATGTGTGTTACTTTCTCAACGTGAAACAACGCTTTCGGTTTATATTTAAAACTTGTAAATATATAGAATTAGAACTGTCATTTCTACTTTACGAGAAAACTTGTGCGCATATGCTAACTTAACGAGTGACAGTTGGAGAGTTAATTGTCAATGTTTACAAGTTTTAAATGTAAACCGAAAGCGTTGTTTCACGTTGAGAAAGTAACACACAAATGTATACATGTAACAATAACACAACATTTGCGATTTTGAAAATTTCGAAGATAACGTGGCACCAAAATGAGTTTATTTTCAGAAAAGGAAAAAAAAAAAAGCTTTTGCAGGTGACAGCTTATAAATAACACCCATGTTTACTTTGAAATAAAACTTGGCAAAATGGCAACATGGTAAGCGCATCTGGTATGTAAAAATGATTGGCATGTGAAATGACGACAAATAAAGCTTGAACGCAAGTGGTCTACAACGAAAACATTCACAGAAAGTATATGTCATGATAGCCTACGACCTTGAGGAAAAGAAATAACAGATAATAATAATAAAATTAATAAATGGATAAAATCTTACCACAATATCCGTAAGATTGAGATGGACTTCTGGTGCTTGAGTGTAAGTTTCGCTCTGAAATACTTCCCACCAACTCAGTCGGAATTCATTCTTTTGTTTGTAAAGTGTTGGTCGTTGCTTCCTTGCAAACCACAGCATTTTCTTTACTAAGTATTACGACTATCAAATAAATACACCGATCAATAAATCAACTAAAACTACGGATTTCCTCGCCCTTCTTAATAATCCCAAACGGTGCACATTTTTAGTGCCTGTACCAAACAAACAAATGCTACGAAAATAACAATTTTACAGACGTGAATGCTTTGCATTTGTTTGCTGTAGAAACTGCAAATTAAACAAAACTGAACTACGAAAAATTACAATGTAAATTTATGTTAAGTAACCCCTTTTCCGGCAGGTGCCTCGATGCTGAACTTAAGTCCTACATCGGAGTACAAATTTCCCTCCTTCAGAGGAATTTCATTAACGATGAACGCGTTCTCCATCCAGCTCAAACAATGACTGCCTAAAAAGCGTTACCTTTCAATTTATACTACCGATAGCTTATCTTTGACGCACCCCGGATCAAGACAAACATTCACATGAGAAAATGTTATCAAACCGTTATAAGGACAGGAAATCAAAGTCTGGCTGTGTTATCAGCAGCGAATAACAATAGTGACATAAGATCGTTCTCTGAGATTTCTGTGGACTCTTGTCCGATTGGAGAATGTGGATATGATCTCGAATGCCTTCACGAATACGTATTAACATACATGAAGAATCTATTTCGACGTATTAGTTATTCGTATCAAAGACCTATTTAAAAAAAAAAAAAAAATATTATGAAACTCTAGTTTCGGACAATATTGGATGACACATCTTCACAAGCTTGTTTACACACTTCATTTTTTTACTATTTTAAGATTGCAGAAATTCGTCAGAATATCTCTGGTTCAAACTAGTGAAAAAAAAATTGTTATTTGAAAGAGCAATTTTTTATTTGAAAACCCAATTTTTGTTTATTTTTTAACCTTTTTTTTTTGTTTTTTGTTGTTGTTCAAAACCAGTTTATCTACCAACTTAGCTTTTTTTTAAAAAAAAAAAATATGCATGTCTAGGTATTTACTGGCACCTAAAGCTAGTAAATACCCAGTCCGAAATATAAGGGATGACGTCCATTGGCGAGCACTCCTTCGTGGGAAGGGATGGGAAACAGCTTTATCAGGGTACCATCCTGGCATATGCCTGGTGATTTGGAAACCTAGGCTAATATGATCAACGAAAGGACTTGAACCTCCGTGCTTTCCCAAATACCGAACCAAATGTAACCATTATTCCGCTGGATAACTCGGCTTTTTCGTTCACACGCCAACTGGAAGTCTTACTAAAAATTTTAGTCAAATGAGAAGGGATCGAATTGAGGATCCCACGCACTAGAGGTGAGTATTCTACCACTGAGTCACTGTGGCTCTTAAGCATGTTTATGATTGAAGAGTGCAGCTTAGAGGGTAGTTCAATGCTTGTCCTAATAAACCACATGAATTCCTTGACAATGAAATCCTTGTGCTGCGAAGCCTGTCAATATGGTACTCATTCCATCATAAACATGCTTAAATGTACAACTTTGATTGTAATTTGCTAAACAGACACCGTTAACTTGTCGATTATTTATTACGTCATTTGTAACATTGCCGTGCTACCTTTGAGTACCTATATCTCCGAAACTAAAGACTTTTAAAAATTTTGTCAACGGAACTTTTTTCTTGTTTTGATATGAATAGTTTGTCCGTTACTTCAGGGACACAGTGTGTATATTGGCCAATCCTAACGTTGCTTCATATTGAAGTGAAAATGTCGAGAGGAGGACCGCCACTAATCAAATCATCCTAATCAATGTTCTACCTCAACAAACTTTGGCGAAGACAAGAATCCAACGTGTCCTTTAGGTCGGTGACCTATTACACGTGAGAAAACAGCCAGTAAAGACAATCATAATCGAAATATGAATCTGAAAACTTGTATCTTGCAAGTAGAGCGGAACACTTTCCCTCAGTGTTCGATTTGTTATAAATTACGCAGCGGGGATTCTAAAGCTAGTGGTTGCTGGTACGTTTCAACATACTACCTGTTTGGGTAGATATACAAAGATTTTATCCCGAATTGGGATGATATTCGGGATCAACAACCGGGGATGAAATCCTCAAGGATCAGGGAAAATCCCCGGCACCCCCCACAAATCGAACACTGCATTCACTGATCCGGCCTGGCCCAAAGATAGATGACCTTCGATCCTGGTCAGCCCTGAATGAAACTCTGTTCAAAATGCAAGGAAATAATTAAAAACTCTGCTTTGCCCTACGGGCCGCCGGGGAAGGCCGGGTCTCCAGCACAGACCCAGTGACTCGATCCAAAACTTCACCCGTATCAGTTCTGCTTGCAAGCAAGTGGAGTAAGCCAGCGTGGTGTGCCCTCTATAATTGGGACACAAGGAATCACTCTAAGTGAGGGTTAACGTAATATTTGATGAAACCTGGACTAGCAACATAGATTAATAATAATATAGACTTACACCGCTTACCTATTTTCGTCTGCGCTCAAATTAATAGATTTTTGCTTAAGAACACGTGATTTTGAACCCTGCTGTTTGGTGACTACTACTGGAAAGAACCAGCGACTGAAAGTAGTCGCCAAAGTCACCTAGCGGCAGTGTTCAAAATCACGTGCTCCTTACCGCAGACAAAAATAGGTAGGCGGAATAAGTCTAGCTTATTATTTAGTCTATGCTAGAATCTTGACAGGGATTAATAAGTAAAAGTCATGGTTACTTTCCTTTCTAATTCTTTCTTCTGTTCACGTATGAAAACAATGAAAAGGTACGTTGTAAATGATAAAATAAAAAAATTAATTATAAAAATCTTCCTTGAAACCATGACGTTAATCAGTCACTACTAAAGCCCTGATGTAGGTAAAAATGTCTATAGTCTTCAATGTTAGAAATAAGAAGAGGATTTTATTAAAGCTTATTTTGGGATCATAAACTACTTACAATTTACTTTGCCTATTTCAGTATATTATTTATTTATTTACTCGGCAAAATAAAAACATAAATAGTTTCCACAGGATAATATCTGGTGTAGTAAAAAGTAATCCATTATTTTGCCAATAGATGGCTTCAGTGATCTGTATCTCGCGTTGTAGAAGTCCGATCGGGTTCAACGAGATGGCGTTCAAACGATGAGATTGCGTACTACAAACACTGTTCAGATAGTTGTGATGAGTTGACTCAGTGTTGTGTGAGCGCGCGTCAAAATGGACACTAGCAAAGAGAAAATACGCTATATTTTACAGTTCTTCTTCGATAAAGGCGAAAACGCAAGCCAGGCGGATGCAAATGTGAATAGTGTTTATTGTCCTGATATTGTAACAGCCAATCACGCGCAATTTTGGTTTCGTCGATTCCGTTCCGGTAATTTTGACGTCAAAGATGTACCACACACTGGAAGGCCACGTGTCGAAAATGTCGATAAAATCATGGACATTGTCGCGTCCGACCGTCATGTAAGCACTGTTTCGATTGCCCAAGAGCTAAACATTGCACAAAAAACCGTGTGGAACCATTTGCATAAGGCTGGATACACAAAGAAGCTTGATGTATGGGTGCCACACGAGTTAACGCAAAAAAACCTCATGGACCGAATTTCCATCTGCGAATCGCTGCTGAATCGCAACAAAAGCGACCCATTTCTGAAGCGGTTGGTGACTGGTGATGAAAAGTGGATCACTTACGACAACGTCACGCGAAAACGGTCGTGGTCGAAGCGCGGTGCGCCGGCGCAAACGGTGCCCAAGCCAGGATTGACGGCCAGGAAGGTTTTGCTGTGTGTTTGGTGGGATTGGCAGGGAATTATCTACTATGAGCTGCTCCCCTACGGCCAAACCCTTAACTCGGAACTATACTCTCAACAATTGGACCGTCTGAAGGCAGCAATCGCCCAGAAGCGGCCAGCTTTGGCCAATAGGAGAGGCATTGTGTTCCACCAGGAAAACGCCAGGCCACACACATCGATAGTGACTCGCCAGAAACTCCGGGAGCTTGGTTGGGAGGTTCTTATGCATCCACCTTATAGTCCGGAACTGGCACCGAGTGATTACCATCTGTTCCTGTCCATGGCGAACACGTTTGCTGGTGAAAAATTCGCGTCAAGAGAGGCTTGTGAAAATCGACTGTCTCAATTTTTTTGCCAATAGGGACAAGGGCTTCTATGAGAAGGGCATCATGATATTACCTTCCAAATGGCAACACGTTATCGAACAAAACGGCGCATATGTGACCTAAATCGGATCATTCTGACTATGGTAAGTCAAGCCTTCAATGTCATGCAAAAATAATGGATTACTTTTTACTACACCAGATATTTAAATAAGTATATTGACATATATTGGATCATCATTGTTTTTGTCACATGATTGATATCTATCTCATTATCTGTTTCCAAGTGCTTATTCTAAGTAGCACAAGTTCGCCACATATAGGAGACTAAGACAGAATTTGTTTTGACCTTGTGGGAAAAAAAAAAAATCATTATTGTAGATACAAGTTCTAATAGCATATTTTCATGCTTTTATTTCCAATCTGTGCTACAAAGCGGGCTTCATTTTCTTTTCATTCTGACGAACTTGTCGAAGTTTTGCATGCTCAATTGCAATTGCACCCCCACCCCACCCCTTTTTTGTGGTAATATTTAGTAAATTTTCGTGCACATTTTTGAGATTTTAATGTCTAACTGTCTGCCAAGTTTCAATGATTTTTACTACCTAAGTGGCCTAAACATCCGCAGCTGTATTCAGAAACGTTTTATGGAGTGACTAGCAACGCTAGTAGGCTTTTTAATCACTCGTTAGTTAAAACGTGTCTGAATATGGCTGCCGGGGTCTAATCATTACATTGCACTGCTTCGATAGGTATATTCAGCTTGAAATTATTATCCACAACACATACACACAAAAAAGTAAACATACCTTTAGAACGTACATATCATCTGCATTTAGGTAAAGAAATCAGAAAGAATTCGTTGAATTTTTTTGAGGGCCAATTGTTGGCAAATTACTAACAGGATCGAACAATTCACTACAAGTATCTAGTTAGGTGTGCAACAGTTATTTATATATATATAAATCACAGCCATATTCAATCCACTACTGGATGAGGCCTCTCCCCGGAGGGAGGAGTTGGTCTACTGCTCCCACGCTGACCAGACGGGTTGGGAGAGAAGAGCCGAAACTCTCACTGTGATCGCCACTGTCTTTTATTCACAGCACCTCCCCAATTGTCCTCACGATGTTGGGTCAACACCGAAATTTTTGAGCCCCCATCGGGAATCGAACCCGAGACCGCTCGCTCTGAAATCGAGCGTGCTCATTTACTTAAAGTATATTCACCTGCTGTACTGAACAAATCAGAATATTTCTTTATATCTATAATCATCAAATCAATAACGCAACAGTTTCCTAAAGCATGATTAAACTACTTATAGGGGGGGGGGGGAAACTAGCAGGTATAGGAGAACTCATTATCAGAGAAAATAGGAACTCTGAGATTATTTCGTCACATAACCTATTCGTTCAAAGTTTCTGAAAGAGTTCAAGTGCAAAGTAAACGGAACAGCTCTAACAATGCATTATTCTAAAATAAACAAACCACGACATGCAAACTGCTTTTGTTTCATGATCTAATCTTGTATTCTTCTTAAATAAACAAATATCAACATTCTTCAATCATACATTACAACATTTTCTTCCGCTTGTTGGTCACTATTGGTTGTATTTAAAGTCATAGTTCGAATCTGAATTTCAATGAAGGCCTTTAAACAACTTTTGACTCAGACCGAATGGATGATGGGAGAATGGTGGAATGAAGAAAGTGGAAGGAAACGGGAGAACCCCGAGAGAACCCACGCACACGGTATTTGTCCTAGGCCGGTTCCATTTTTCGATATATTGAATCAATATTTCGATTCAATATTGAGTTCAATTTCAAATATCGAACACCCTTAGTTTGTCCACCACAAAACCCATATGGCACAAGCCCGGAATCGAACCGGGACCCCACACACCAGAGGTGAGCGCTCTATCACTGATCTACCGCGGCCCTCTAGTTCGAAGTTTTACAGCTATTGGGTATTAATTATATGTAAGTACGGTGCATGTAGGCTAAATCCTAATATTCATTACTCTATCCATGTAATACGGAAAGTAAAGGCCTTGATCTTGAGGCCGCAGAGGATCAGTGGTAGAGCGCACATCTCTACTGCCTGGGGTCGTTGATTCGACCCCAGTTCATACCATGTGTCATGCGGGCTTTGTGGTGGATAAATACCGTGTGCGTGGGTTTTCTCTGGGTTCTTCCGTTTCCTCTTCTCACTTTCTTCATTCTACCAATTCACCCATCGTCAACAATCCAGCCTGAGCCAAAGTTGCCTAAAGAACTTAGAAAATTAATTTAAAAAATGAAATTAAAAGATGCAGCTAAGGCATAAGCCCGTCACATGATGGGGCGCTGATACTTCCGGGTTAGGAAAGGCAAGGAACCAGCCAAAGCCACCAATATCGCATTAGGGCTGGTGGAACCTCCTGGAAATCTCAGTGTGGCCGACAGAAGGACTCGAATCTGTGTGCCCCCTTAGTGCTGATCCGAAGTCCGAGGCTGTTATTACAAAACCACGGTGACTGAGTAAATAGGATTACGATATGATCGTTCCCTGGATTCAAGAATCTCCCGATTGTGAAGTTAACAAGCATTTCTTCCCTTATTCTGCTCGGTATAAAATCATAAAAGTTTACAGTATATCTAATATAGTACACAAAATATTGAAAAACTAATTTTAGCAATAAAAATATACTTGGCTGTTATTACAAACTCTGTATGTAACCATACGCCAATCTCAATAATCATGTGGACTAGGGCGATGAGTCGCTGGCCACGAGGTTATGGTTTCGAATTCCGCCTGGCGCATGAATGCTTATGGCTTTTTTTTTTAAAGGCTGTATTCGTATACTCGAAACGAAACGAAGTCAATACTTACTAAACTGGCCCATACGAAATAAAGTTCATGGCAGTTCACTGTAAGCATAAATTTTATGCTTAATATTTAATAAGATCACTGTCAAACGCAGGTAAAGTTCCGAAAGATGCCCAAAGAAATGCAAAGAACATACCCGTGAATTCAATTCGAGACCGAAACACAGAACTGGTATAAATTTTATGGATGTCTTTCTTAGTACGCAGAAACAATAACAAAAACAAAAACGTACGGAATTTTAAAGGTTAGGGTCCGCTCAACGGAATTTGTTCGGTGACTCAGTAAGTAGAAAAGACAACGGGAGCAAGTCAAAAGGACACGACCGGACGTTAAACTTTCACATGTGGTCTTATTCAGTTTCCGTTTTCATTTTCTACACACATTACAGAAGTTTGTTAAGTCTTCGCAATGGAAGTTTTGATGGTGGAAGAATATAACTTAAATTTTACTAAACGAACGGTACACGGGAAGAACGATCAAATCTACCTCAAAAACCTTCCCAGACTTTAATTGCTAGATTATTAAACGTGTAACACAGTTTCATTATTACTTTGCAATACACATTCGAATATCACGAAAATGGCGTTTAGTTCCTTATTGCATAACTGCATTCAATTGAATGGTATTTAAAGCTTTCAACTCATGATACTTTCAACACTTTTTAAATACTCCCAAAATGCATATTTATTATAGAAAGTTAGGTTCATTCTATTTTCATAGCTATTCGACCATTGAAGGAGCGAAATTCAAAGTAACGCATTCCAAATTCGTGTTCTGTAAGTTTATAATCAACAGTATTACATGATCAAAGAGCGGAATAGCTAATGCGTATGATCAGGAATTGGAATGTCCACTATACGTATGTGATCATGGGTTGTGGAGGGGTATGCAGGTTAGAACGGGGTACACTCCTTACTCTATCTTGCTTGTATGATGGTGCAGTCTGCCGAGACACACCACGCCTACAAAGAAACAAAACCTCCTTTCCAGTAACATCCCTGGTGTAAACACACCTTCACATCACTGCCATTTCTTAGCGTTCTGCTCAAGTGCGTTATGAAGGATAAATAACCCAGTCAAAGCGTTGTTTTGCAGCTCCCGGCTTAGTGTAATCAGTAGAGGTAGATAGGTGGCCAGGAGGTTGGGATTCCGTTTCCGTCCAGATCACGTTTTTTATAATCTTTCCAACATTTTTTTTTCTTGAACGTATAAATAATTGTTTTCTTTTGTATTTTCCACATTTCACCCAATTCACGGAAACTGGTAGGTTAGGAAATCAGGTTATTATTATTATTTTCATTATACGCGATACAAACACCAAAGATCACGTTCAACACAAAAATTACTTCCTGTACTGACGCCAAGATGTTACTCCCGCGAGATGGACATAAAAGAAACAACAATCCATCCAATAGCTCTTTAGGTAGTCCCCGTCAGGCGCTGTTGACGTATGAACAACAACTTAGAGGAAAACGGCATATCCCAATCCTCCGTCAAAATTAGTTTGTTTTCATAGTAATGCACACTTATGCCATCTATGAACATATTGCGAATTATTAGTGGATTTGGAATTTTGCCGCACTCTGCATTCGTATGTTTGAAATATCCGCTTATAGCAATGAGTCGCGGTGTAAAGACAGTATCTAAGAAATACTTTGAGTTGGGATGCTTTTCAATTCGCATTAGTGTTGTGGGGTACAGACGGTCTTATACTTCTCAACAGGCTTCCTCAAGGACAACTAGTGAAACGTATTGTGAACTTTTCACCCTTTCCGTTGGCGAAGGAAAGAAAAGTGGACGAATAATATGTATAATACACGACAATGCAAAGCCACATACATCTGAATGGCATCACTACATTAACAGGGTTACACGACATTCCCCATATTCACCGGATTTAGCTCCCTCCGATTACTCGACAATACGAAGGAACTGTAAGAAAGAAAGACATTAGTTGATGTCGGTACCCTACAGGATGCTGCACGCAATCTCCAATGAGCTCCAGTAGTTTCCACAACTATTGCGCCGATTGCATCGAGCTTTATGGGGAAAGTACGTCGACCGCAACTGAAAGCTCCCAAGGTTCCAACGCATGTTTCTTCTACTCCTAATCAAGTCAGTCTCAATCACTTTTGAGTGTCCTAATAGCATCTCCTGCATTGTCTTTTCGCATACATGATAATATAGTTGATCGAGAATTGAATGAAGGGATTAGCATTTGATTTGATTTCATACAGACACGGTTTATTTCCTTTTGGCAAGTATTTGCAAAATTCATTCTGACGATTTTCTTTATCATTAAATTATTTCGCAACCTAAATAATACATCACTCACTCAACTAAACGATAATGATTACATTAGTTATACTCCCAGATAGAATATTAATTGAAATACAAAACGATACGCTCTTTCTGCTTATGTAACTACGTTCTACACAAGATAGAAATATATATCACAAAGAGATGCCAAACAGTGTCACCCCACCCCATTCGTTCTTTACAAAGTAACGTTCCTTTCTGTTGTTCTCAATACTGTACTTAAAAACTTCCGCTGTAGACATATTTCAATACACACACCTTTCATCCCCCTTAACCTGATTTTTGTTTTCTGTCGGATACGCGATATAGATAAGCAGAAAATTCGTAGAAAGAACGATTTTGTCAGAGAAATATCTTTGTTGCTACGCAGGAAGTAGTTCTTTCTTTACGAAACTATCTTAAATGATACTATCTCCACAGTGTTGACAGATCCTTGTTTAACAAAAAGAGATATTAAGCATTATAAAATCAAAAACTTTTATTTTGCTAAATATTTTGTAATTGGTTGAATTGTTATTAATGTTCTAAGCGAGCTGTTGAGCTTCGAAGGACGTGACCTACATATATTAGTAAAATATGCTCCGAAGTACACCGTTCAGTGTGTCCTTAACGGATTTGAACCTGGGACTGCGGACAAATAGCAAGCAAGTTAATTTATTTTATAATTAACCCACGCTACAATCATAGGTTGAGTAACTGGATGGCCAACTGTAATAAAGTAGGAGGAATAGAATGCAGATGCAGAAAAATATTATGCGGAATAAAAAAATAATGTCTCGTTCAGTGACGCATATAGAGCAGCTAGACCTGAAATTCCGATTCATATGTAAAAGTAAGTAAGTAAGTAATTAAGTTAAAAAAAAAGCGAAACCATACATGTACTGGACTTACCCCCTTCCGTAAAAGATTTATAGATACCTGACCTCGACATCCACAAAATTTATACGGCGTACTGTGTGGTAATACCAACACTTTATGTTACAGAACAGACCTATAATCGTATTTTACTCCTTTGTGGATATCTGGTAGTAAGTCATGGAACCATATTTAACAGATTGCGATATAATTTTTAACGTGGGAGGGAGCCACACCACTTAAGATCCACGCACGTCGCGATGCAGTAATGGACGTCAATGACCGACGATGGGCAAGATGTCCGAATAATGACAGATATGCAGAAGGTTCTTGAAGAAACATTAAAGGCTTCAACATTATTGGTTCTTCCCAGCTCTCGGTCAAACCACAGAAAATGGTTATCTGAGAGACTCATTCTCAAACGTTGTCATTCTTTTTACAACCCTTCATTCTCTCTCCCACCCTCGTTAAGAACTCACTAAATACGTACTTTGTGATCCAAATGTCAAATGACAACTTATATGAGAATGAGCATTTCACAGTAACCGTTGGACGAAGTTGAATGAGTTATCCCCTTTCATTAGTCTGGTTTGAATAAGGTAAGGGGGTTGGATTTTAATGTTTCGTCATTCCCTACCCTAGTATTAAGGGAATATGCAGTCTTCCAGTTCCTGGGTAACACCTTTTTATGATCGGTCGGTCCATTACAGAGCAAATTTTATACGACCATTTGATCAGAAGAGTTAGTAAAAAATGACCCCCCACAACTGTCACGCCGGACCAGAAAGGTAAACAGTAAAAACATCCCATTAATTGAAAAACTTTCTTACCGGATTTGGCAACACATGACTTTTATTAGTTTCCAAAATTTTAAAAAAAAAGTTCGTGCTAGAGGTGAAAAGAAAAAATGGTGAAACTATTGAGGAGCTTTGGATATTGGAAGTGGTTTGAAGACACAAAAGACAGGTATATTAAAGGGGATAATTAAACTGTATATTTTCCGCACATGGATATTCTCCCGGTAAGTCTTTATGGTTGCGAAAGTGGAGTACGCCCCTGGCATTCAGAGTGTTTGAAAATAAGGTTTCGAGAAAGATACACGAGACAAAACGGGACGAGATGAGTGGAGAAGACTTCATACTGAAGAACTCCACAGACTGCACGATTCACCTCATAATAAGAATAGTTTTTTAATTTGAATTTTATTTGTCTTCAGGCATCTATGGCTCAGGCCAGGAAACGTGTCGGCAAGATCCAGAGTTGAAGGTACCAGCATTTGCCTGGTTTGAAAACTGAGAAAAACTCAGTCAGGCTGGTCGGCAGCTGGAACTGAACCACGACTTCCGATTACTAAGCCAACGCTCTACCACTGAGCCACGGCCGCTCAATTATAAGAATAATGAAATTACGACGGCTGAGACAGGCAGGTCATGTACGGGGTAAAAACTAAGATTATACTTCAATGTGGTTTCGAAGCCAGAGAGAAAAAGTACCTTGGGAAGACCGAAGTGTTGATGGTAGGACAATATTAGAAGGGATCTTAGAGAGGTAGGTGTCTGTGACGGATATACAAATGGCAAACATCTGTTACTGCGGCGATGAACTTTTGGATTCTGTAAGGTCACAGAGTAAGTTAATTATTCTTATATATAGTGCCAATCGGGTTTCTTAATAGTTGCATCTAGGATCCATTAAATTACCTAATGGCCTTGACTAAAATTCGAATTCGTATCCGTTAAAATTGAAAAGTTACATATATCAATAGACGTTCACGGGATGAAAACATCGAATTTCATTCAAATATAAGAAAGGAAACAGGCTTAAGAAGCTCAATGCTAAGAAAGAATTTGATCTTCTTGCACGCTGATTAAATTCTCACGAATTGTTAAGTTAAGCAGAAGGGAATGACAGGCATTTATTCCACGACGCATTACATTTGGAATGCAAGTCATCGATACTACGATCTTTAGCTTCCGATAATTTCCTTCGTTTGTATACTTTACCATATAGTTTATCACCATCAACCACCTTTGCACTTGACTCAGTTTCCGAAATGACGATGTAAACGTAGTTCTAATGGAAACAAATAAAATTTGACTCAACATCTGCAAGACCACCTAATAGCTTCTTATCTAGTTCTGTCAATATAAAACATGTTAATACTATTTCCTTGTATTTGACATTATTCTAATACACCCAATCACAATTCTTACCTAGAACAGATTAAGTTATCACTTCTTTTCTTGAGGATTTCAAGTAACATTTTTATTGACAATAGTTATCTTTTCAAATCTTCTTTCTCTCCGTCTTTTCCCACCTACATAAGGTCGACGTTTCTGATGAGTCTTTTTCACAAAGCCCTGTCCTGAACTTCTTCCCCTGACAAACCTTTCTCCCCGAGATCATTCTTAATCCTCTCTCTATATCTCTTGCCCTCCACTTCCATTGCCATCATTCTTCTGACTACATAGTCAATTGTTCTCCTCATTGCATGTCCATAGCACTGCAGTCTTCTTCCTTGTACCTTCTTAGATATCTCTACAACTTTGGTTGTACCTCTTACTCTCACACTTCTCACTCTGTCTCTTCTTGTGGTCCCACACATCCAGCATAGCATTCTCATTTCTGTAACATCTAAACTCTTTTCTTGTGCTTTCTTTATTGGCAATGTTTCTGGTCCGTACATCACTGCTGGTCTAACAACTGTTTTGTAAACAATCCCTTTATTCTTCACCGTGATTCTGCGGTCGCAGAGAATGCCAGTTACTTTCTTCCATTTCCGCCATCTCTTTTGCATTCTGTGTGTTATTTCAGAGTCTAAATCGCCATTCCCTGTAATGGTTGAGCCTAAATATTTAAAACTTTTCACTTTATTCAATCGTTCTTCTTGCAACATCACTTCTCCATTTCCTTCTCCGTTAAACTCAAGATACTCAGTTTTCTTTCTAGTAATTTTTAGGCCTCTATCTTCCAGAGACTTCCTCCAACTCTCTACTTTCCTTTCAAGTTCTGCCCTACCATCGGCAAACATCATACACCAGGGGCTTTTTCTCTAACATTCTGAGTTATAACGTCTATGACTACGTTGAAGATACGGGCTTAAGGCTGAACCCTGGTGTAATCTAACCATAACAGGGATTTGGCGTATCAATCTCACACTACTTCTTACCTGAGTTCTAGCTCTTGTATACATATCTAAATCTTGGATTATCCTTACAAATTTCTCTGGCACTCCTTTTTCCCTCAAGCATCTCCATATTTCCTGACGTGGTACTCTGTCGTAGGTCTTCTTCAAATCAATAAATACCATATGCAATCCTTTTTTGTTTTTCCTGATGCTTTTTCACAATTTGTCTTAATATTAAAGTTGCTTCCGTTGTACTTTTTCCTGGCATAAATCCAAATTGTTGTTCTATTGATGTTTCTTCTCGTAATCTCCCTTCTGTAATTTTCTCCCAAATCTTCATCGTATGTGACATTAGCTTGATTCCTCTATTGTTTCCACAATCCTGTGTATCTCCCTTCTCATTAAAAGTTGGTACAATAACACACTCTCTCTCCACTGAGTCGGCATTTTTTCTTGTTCATAGACTTTTTTGCATCAGATCCCATACAATATCTATACCTTCTGGTCCCAAACTCTTCCACGCTTCTACTGGTATGCAATCAGGACCTGTAGCTTTTCCGGTCTTCATTTTCTTTAATGCTTTCTCTACTTCTTCCCGGCTTATTCTTGACGTTGGTCCAGGATTTAGAGTTCCGTCGCTACGAACTTCCCTAGGATTTTCTTCACTTAGGAACGTTTCGAAATATTCAGCCCATCTCTCTTTAATCCTGTCTTCATCGGTAAGCACTAATCCTTGGCCATTCTTAATTTGCCTAATACAGATCCTTTGTTGCCTTGTCTCTGGTTTTTGCTAACTTGTATAGCTTCTTTACTCCACCTGGTGTTTCAAATTCATCATACAGTTCATCCCAAGCTTACGCTTTTGCTCTAGCCACTGCCTTTTTTGCTTCCTTATTAGCCTCTTTGAAGCTACATTTATCTTCTTCTGTCCCTGAAGCATCCCATCTTGTTTTAGCTTTCTTCTTCGCTTTAATAGCTTCTTGCACTTCCTCATTCCACCACCACGTCTCTTTTCCTGCAGGGGGCTATTTCCAAAAGTTCTACCCAAAGTCTTCTCTGCGGCCGTTAGTATGATCCTACTGTTCACATCCCACCATTTTGTGCACATAATCTTTTCAAATCGAACTACCGCAATTCAATTTTTTATTATACTGGAATTATTTTGTGTAAAGACCAAAGGTATCCTTTCTTTCTCTTCACTAATCGTATTTCATATTCTGTGTTATAACTGTATAATTTTTATGGGTCATCAAACTAAGTACGTTACTGTATGTAAAAAAAATGACAAAGTAATCTAAAAGTATTTACTGTAACCCTACTCAGAATAATAAATAAGCAAAACATATTACAGTACAGATTATCATCTTCACACGCTCAGTGTATTTTCTGTATGACTTCCCTTTGAAAAAGAATTATCTGAAATATCACCAGTCTTGATACTGAGACCAGAATAGATTATCTTAGATGGTTAAAGATTGGAGGGGAAAAAAACCTTCGTCTTCTAAAAATAAGATTTTCTTTTGCCTTGTTAAGATAAAATTTAAATTAAAGAAATAAAAACTCAGATATCATCACGTGAAAAGAAAGGAAACTGACAATTCCTCCGACTTTGTTTTTTCATTGTTTTCACGTGTTTCCCACTTAAGGTTATATTTTTTTTTTACTATTATTTTTTCAACTATTTGTAACTATAACGAACACAATTTCGTAAACTCATTGAGATGTCATTGCTTTCCGTTACCCAATCATCTTTCTTACATTTTTGAGTGACTATGTCTCTACTCACATCTGTACAAACTGTTCGATAAAAGTTACAACAGGTTCTTGACTTACTAATATGAAACATGTGATATACAACAGATTACACTCTTATTTACTTTTTTTCCTGTGCTTATTACTGATTACTTGATTAGTATCTTTTCTAGATAATTTATCTGTTATCAAATGATGATCCTTTCAAAGAAAATGCAATTCATTAAGCGTAACCGTGGATTCCTCTGAAATGACACGATGAAGGCTGGGTAATTAGAAGAAAACAATTGGATATTTGTTCATTGCCGTTGTCTGAACGATAACGAATTGTAGGTGTTAATCAATAACATTGCCCCAATGAACCCTGTGAACCTGGGTAATTCCGTGACATGAACTACATCCAATTAGATATAACTGGAACTTAGAAAGCAGAAAGTACGTCTCAAATTTGTATTAAGCATGAACAGAAATATTCAAAACAGAATTGTGGCTATAATAATGAAGAAGTTCCAGAGATGTGTGCCTCTTTTGTGGAATATGAACTCAAACATAACGGAGAAACTTAGGAGGTGTTTGGGAATAAAAATTTAAAAAAGCTCTGATTCTAGACCTATGTACATGTAGGTGCATTTCTACAGAAAAAAAAGTGCCCTGGCGCTACTACGGCTTGTATTATACAGTATAAAGTTTGCTACACACATATAAACAGATATAAATTT
The DNA here is from genome assembly GCA_022664845.1 of Lepisma saccharinum. Taxonomy (NCBI): domain Eukaryota; kingdom Metazoa; phylum Arthropoda; class Insecta; order Zygentoma; family Lepismatidae; genus Lepisma; species Lepisma saccharinum. The sequence goes on along the minus strand of JAGDQP010002680.1, from coordinate 84,776 downwards.
TTAAAAAGTCCTTGGCACTGCCAGGATCCTCTAGGGCTAAAATGCAATTGTCTACAAGTCACACACGAGGAAAACAAAATCATAAAAAATGACAAGACAATTCAATAGTTGCAGTAATTAACGACACTACTGAGAAAGAATTAATTATTTAAGAACGACGTCTACCCTGCAGAAACCCAGTTTGATTTGTGCAATTTCCAGAGAGAGGGAAACATTTTTAAACACGCAGAATACCGTAGTTTAAGCTATCCAAATCTCAGGATGATAAAATTGTTTCGATTTTTTTTTTCAGGGACGTTTTTTTGCAGACATGTGAAAATTCCAAGCTTCCCACTTACAGATCAAACACTTTGTTCAGAGCACAGATCATGTTCATAACAGAAGTTGAATGCGAATGTAAAAACAGAAGTGCTACAATATTCAATTAATATATCAAAATCATATTGTAAAACAGATTTGCACATGTACTACAGAAAAAACAACAAAGAAATGTGTCACGACCAGGATTCGAACTGTTGATCTTTCTCGCGGCAAGCTAATGCTCTTCTCTTACTCCACGCGGCCATTGCGAAAGAGTACTCACAGTAATGCTTCTACTACGCTCCGTATGTCAGGTTTCACTCATTAATTACCATTTACGCCCTTCCTACTGGATGGCAGGTTCTAGAAATATATATAAAGTTTAAAGCCTTTTTGTATTGTGACTGCAATTTCTCCAAAATATTCACTTTTGAAAGCTCAACTGCTTCCAGTGATTTTAATAAAATAACCTACAATTTTGTAACTTAAATATTTCAATACTTCTGTTAAGTCAGGAGTTTTAGTTAAAGAACTTTACAGCCTGTAACTACATAAATTTCACAGACTTCTTTTAGTGTTAAAATCTACTTCCGAAATAAATTTAAAATATTTATTTCTAATGCTTTCTTTCTAATATGTATAAACATAACGAGGAGGCGAGATTAGGGCAGTGTCTTAGGATACTTTATATGTAAACGACCCACTGATTTAAATAACTTGGTTCCATAATAAGTTATTTCAACAAGTTATCTAACCATCTTATCAGTCACTTTCTTCATAGTGTAATCTGATTATGTAAAACTTTCATTGTAAGTTATCTTTAATATCAACAAGCTATCTAACCACCATCTTATCAGTCACTTTCTTCACACTCTAATCTGATTATGTAAAACCAATTATATAATAAATATCACATTATCCATTTTGCCATCTGGGTTCTTCAATGGAAATACCAATGATACTGTTGCGACGCACTATGACCTTTTGATCTAATTTTATTTTATCATCAGCAAACCACAACAGTACGCGAAATAGTTCGATGGTATGTGTCTGCAACGTAATCAATTGTTTTTAATATGAACTCTCCGAGTAAGTCATACCGTCTTAGCTTTCTCTGTCTCAGACGGAAGCCCAAAAAAATCCCCATATGTTTTGTTTTAACTTTCTAGAATCTACCGTACAACAGAAGGACGAAAATGGTAATTAACGAGCAAAGTCTGACGTAGAAGAATTACTGTGAGCGCACTTTCGCAGAACCCCCGTGGAATGAGTACAAGAAGATTAGGTTGTCTCCTGAAAGGTCCGTGATTAGAGACCTGGTCATGACAAAAGAAAATGTCTGTACTTCTTTCTGTAGTAAATGTTAGTACTCTTGATTACTTCAAATCCGTTTCCATCCCAACATGGTGTCACAACGAAAATAAGTAACAGAGACGCAACCACGCTGAAAGTTGATGGAAGACAGAGCAGTACTCTTGAACAGCAGAGTCACCTAGCATTAATTTTGAGAACTTGTTAAACATTTGCAGACAAAAAGATCTTTAGTTAAAAATTCAGTAAACTAATGGTGGTTGGAGATTCATATCCATAAGAGTATCATATTCAGTGTCGACAAACGTTTACTGGAATTCAAATACTCTTGCAAATGCCGGGATGGTACATACAAACTAGGCCCTGACCGACTACCTTCATCATTCTCTCCCACCTTATCCCGACATATGCTCGAGATGCCTTACTTACTTACTCTATGGCTTATGGAACTCGCAAGTTCATCGCCACAGTAACAAACGTTCGCCATAGGATTCTATCCTAGGAAAGTTCAAACCAGTTTACATCACAAACTACTACTTCTCGAAGATCCCTTCTAATATTGTCCTCTGGATGTCGTCTCGGTCTTTCCAACGATTCCTTTCCATCTGGTCTTAGTTTTTTTTTTTTTTTTAATCCGAGCTACATGGTCTGCCAACCTTAGTCGTCACGATTTCATTATTCTTACAATATCGGGTGAGTCATACAGTACGTCGTACAAAGGCTCTTTTTTATGGGCCGCATTATGCATCCTCTTGCATTGTTTGTTTAATATATGAACAAACAAGTCTTCAGGATGTAATCTGTGGCACCTTTTAACTACTGGAAATCCGAATGAAACTGTGTTTTCAAATGACTTGATATTAGACCTAAGTAAGTTTGTTTTGTGTTCGTTTCAATACTAAAGTCAAACGGCTTTCTTGCAACTGAGACAATCAGTTTTCCATTTCTCTGCAGGTATTTACAAATAACATTCATCTTTACAAAAGTACGTGTGAATAATACTGCTAATAACAGAACTGTATCCTAGTCATTTTTTCGGGAAGAACAAGTAGAATAACATCCAACATTTATTAAGAAACTTGAAGAAATAGTTGTTCTTCTTACAGAATCTGTTAGAATTGCATAGAACTCTCTGTCTCGAAAGATTAGGCAGAAAGGGGAACAAGAAACAGAAGACGCAAACACACTAACAAACATAGAAATCCTAATACACGATCATACGAACGTTCTAACACATACATAGGGAAAGTACGAGAGAACAATAAACTTAATTTCACTTACGGTGCAACTATTTTTTTTTTTTTTTTTTACACAGATAGTTAGTTGATTGAGTGAGAACAGGAAGTACATGCTACGTAACAATGAATATGAATTATGATGCACATCGTGCTATGAAAAAATAGACACCACAGTCAACGAAGAAGGAACGTTTGGCACTAGACTAGAGGATTTGGGTGAATATCAATTATCTGAGAGAATGTTCCATTACGAATCCGATTGTGACAACAGGAAAATGGTGAATGAGGTACAAAAGGTGGATGGCGATGTTGGTAATTTGTCCTCGCCACCATTAAGATCGAGAAGGTAAATTTAGTAGAAAAAGATACATATGAATTAAACTCATGCATGTGTAATCTTATCCAATTAAGAATTCCTAAATGGATAATGACGCACAAAACCAAGAACGATATTAACTCTTACAATATACAAAGATAAGAAACTTCCAAAGTCTCCTTCCTTCCTTCTAACACCTTCGACGTTTACCTTCGAATATAATCTTTCCTTATTTCAACACCTACTTGGATGTTGACATGTTTTCTGGTAATTTCCCGTTATATCTTCAGCTCCTAACGTCTTTTATTCACTTTCGTATGTCTTTACAGTGAAAGGGAAACATAGTTTTCTTAGGTTTACAGTACCGGTACTAGATTCATTTGCCTTTAATAAATATCAATTAAACATTTGTTATCCAAAAATAAAGAAAATAAAATCACTGCCTCTTTCACTTCATGCCAAGCCTAGTAGTAATAATATAACGATTTAATTTGATTTATTTGTCGGAATTAACTTAAAAGTCACCTTAAACGGAAGATATATGGGAAATCAGTCAGGGTATAGCTGAAAAGGTACCATCTCGAAATGTTGCCACGAGACGAGACAGAGCTCTCGTAATGCAAAGTACACATCTTTTCGAGACGAGACACTCTCTAGATAATATATTTTCGAGACTATACAGCCTAGATCTCGTCCCGTCGGCAACACTACCATCTCGGCATTGGCCTGGTTTGGAGACACCCGTCGGTCGGTGTACTTAGTGTAACAATACTGAGATAAATACTTCGATGAGAATAGAGGACGCTGGATGTGATTTCAGCAGCCCACGGTTATGAGGGCAGTATATACCACTGATCGATTTGTATGGGGTGGGGGGTGGCTAGGATTTCTCTCTCTACCTCTCTCTCTTTGCAAACACCTTTCCTGGCTTTATTCTTCGAAATATTCCCACTCCATGAGATATGAAGGACATAAAATTAAATATTCTTCCTTTTAAAAAAAATATATTCCTCCTGAAAATTGTACAAATCGAACGCTGGTATACATTCCAAAGCTATTACGAGAATATATTTTAGAACTGGGTACAAACTTTTGGCGGTGACTGTACATACACACAGCTACTTCACTCGGAAATACGTCGAACAGCTCCTGATTCACTACAGGGGGAGGGGATAGGAATGCAATTATCACAAACAGTATTAAAGTTATTGGAATGTATAAAGTGATTGGATTTTTGTTGTTACACTCTACTCTCTCTCTCTCTTTCTCTCTCTCTCTCTCTCCAAAACTGTCCCTTTCACAATCGTCGCATTTCAACGCTGTATGGAGGAGTATTATCAAATATTTCTCTGAAAAGTTAGTTCTTTACGTAACACACCGGAAATCCACTTAACTCAAGGACAGACTAGGTAGATTACATGAAATTTGCAGTAATAGCGTCACCTGGTGCAAATTCCATGAATTCAGCTGATAATAGGAATATCTTTGTGCTAATGCAAACGGGAACTGAACAGGTTTATGTTTTGATTTCCCTTTATATTTGCTTTTCATTGTATTATTAATTCAATGTACGTGTCATTGGGAATCCCTACCGTTTAAATGTGTAAATATCACGACTGAATATATTGCGCAGTAAATCTAAAATATTTTTTACACATAAAAACACTTCTATAAAATACAATGAATTCATCAAGCCTCCTTTTATCGAATTTTGTTTGATGTTAAAATCACATGATGTCCGTGACACAATACACAACTCTGACTTCAAAATAATTATAAACTTTATTTTTAAGAACCAAACGCATTGTCACCTTTGTAGAAGAAAGGGTAAGGTTCTGGCTCTGGACTTTATTCGAGGTAATAGCTAGAGTTGTTTGTCGGACTCGAACTGTCCGAATTCCGGATATCAAAAAGTCCCGATCTGAACAGAACACCTGAGCAAGGAAAATCTTGCGTCGAGAAGAAAGCTCTGTATGAAACCTGATTTTCTTGCAATATCTAGGGATCCCAGACGCCCCGAATCTGTTGGAACAGTGTTACTTATTTATAGCTGAAGTTCCAGTCCTGGCTTTGCTTTAGCGGACTGTAGTTTTCGTAAAAGGTTATATGAAATATCAACTATTACGCTCGAGTGGTATTCCCGCAATTGTGGGAGCTCCAGGTCCTTTTAAGCTAAGGATATAACCGTGTACAATCACAATAAATAGAAACGCTCACATATCTAATTATTTCTTATTTAATTCAAATCATTTTATGGTTAAGATATCAACAATCTTATTTTGTTAATCTTCTGTAACTTGGACCTCCTTACCGTGATGTCTTTTTACTGATTTGTTATTGTTCCCACATGTTGTAACGAAGGTTTGGTTTGAACAAATTTGTCCATCTTTTTACTTGTATTCGCCAGCGTTGTTTGAGAACTAGAATTCTTCTCTGATGGAGATTTAACTGCATTAAAATCTTTCATTTTCTGATTTACCATAATAGAGTATCATGTTGGTGTTTTAACATTTCCTGCATTTGAGTTAGACACTTATTCCATGCTTGTTACGTCATTCTATTCAATTTTTGTTTTCTAACTGTGTTGTGTTCTCTTCTAATTTCTGATTCCGGTCTACCGTTTCGTTAAGTGATAGTGCCATTCTGGGATTCCAATCTGGAAATATTACACATTCAGTGCCTCTCTGCCGAATTTGCTGTCAGTGACCAAAGATTTCAACTTGTAGTTAGAGAGATTATAAGTGGTAGTCAATGTAACTGAGTCTAAGACGTATAATGTGAATCCATTCAGCAAACGTAAGGTACTGGGTGCTTGAGACATAACATTGGTTCTGTTTAACTTATTGTAGATCTCTACAGATACTGGATTGTATCATGAATCTGAATCTAGATATGCTGTAATTTCTTAATCGTGGACTAGAACTAATCCTGGGTTTGTCATCATTCATCAGTAATTTGTTGTCGATGCATGCTACCTGAATCTGATGTTATCCATAAGAAACCGTCTATAACAATGTTGTTTAAACATGTCTGCTCACGTTCAGGTTGTAAATTTGATTGACTAGTTGATGATTCTAAGACTATTCTTACATTATTTTTTTAAAACACTGATTTGCTAAATGTTCTGCAACATTGCATTTTCGGCAGATTATGCACTACACTGACCTTGTCCATGCCAACGACCACATCTCGAGCAACTAATAAAGGGTTTACTTTGGTTTTGAAGTTTCTTTTGCTAAATTCTTCCTTATTTTTACATTGCAGTTTAAATAAATCACCTTGCTGAAATGTTGATCTCCGTAACGTTGCAGCATCATATTCAAGCTGTTCGACCACAGCAGCGATTTCGATAGCCTTTTGAATTGTTAGATCTGGTTTAGCTAGAAGCCTTCTACGTGGGGTTTCGTCATGTAATGCTAATACCAACTGGTCTCGGAACATTTCTAATATACTGTCATTGTTACATGTAATAGCTTGCCGTTTTTGAGACTTACTATGAAATCTTTATACTTTGCAGTGGTTGTTGGTGCAAAAGATGAAATCTATATCTTACTATTATTACATTACTTTTCTATCCGAAATGGTTAAGTTAACTTTTCCTTGATCTGAGAGTAACGTTGCTCAGTTACTGCTAGTGGTGCAAATAAATCTCCTACAATTTCATATTTTTGCTGTCCCAACAGCGTCAATAGTGTGCTGCTTCTCTTCGCTTGTGCTACACGATAGTTTCAAACCTTTCCAAACAAACAATGAGTACGGAAGTCTACGAATCGAAAGGTTCTATCCAAAACTGATCACCCATCCTTGACTTTTCCGTACTGTGCCAGTGCAGTTTTCGTGAAAGGTTGTATGAAATATTAACTATTTTCAACTATTACGTGGCATTCTTTCAATTGTTGGAGCTCCAGGTCCTCTTAAGCCAAGGATAAATAGAAACACTCATATGTCTAAATACTTTTTATTTAATTCAAATCATCTAATGGTTACGATATCACTAGAGATGGCCAGATCCGGATCCAAAAGGATATGGATATCCGGTCCAATGGATTCGTGCGATTTCGGTCGCAGATTCAAAGACCCAGTATTTGGACTTCGTTTTTTTTTATGCATCTGAAACTGCGATGCCGGGATGGTAAATTATGAAAGACCCTGGCCAATACCTTCCCCATCCTCTGCCTGAGCCGAAAATGACAAAAGACCATAAATAAAGCCAATTTAATTAAATGCATCTGAAACTAAAAAAATATATTTTATAGATATAGTTGTACATTTGATTATTATTGTTTTCTTATTCAAAGTTAGTTGATAGGAACATTTTTTAACATCCTTTAATTTTTCTAAAATACATCTTTTATCTCTCAAAGTAAATGAGTGTGGGAAAGGAGTTACGTATTTTTTTTTATTTACATCCCTGCACGCATAAATGGAGGACGACATGTTTTTGTTCTTTCCTTTTAACAACGCAATGTTTATTGCGTAGTGACTGATAACCACGTCACAGGGCAAAGGGTAGGAATACGTATGGATACAGTTGGTTGATGATGGGGGAGGGTGGGGTTAGAAGAAACAAGAAGGTACTGTCGATTATTTGTTTTCCTTTTGTCACTCCAATATATGTACTAGTGACCGAATATTATATGACTGGTTTCCAAAGCTCTAGTCTTTCAATCCATGTACAACTCAGCAATTTCTTCTCTCTCTTTTTCTATGATCCTGCTCTTCCTCTCTACCCCTTTCAACATGCCAAAATGAAGAGTAAAAAATCCCTTTCGGTAGGCCTACAGGCTGAGGTAGATTTCGAAGTTTCGCTGGGAGCCGGGGCTCGCCCCACAACTTCAGTGCTTTTGAGAGGATGCGCCTCCTTTATCTTAACCAAAATCTCCCTGCAGCACTACACCACCACGGAGTACATCTTTACCCTCCCACGGTTGGCTGCGCCCCCAAAGGGAAGATCTGCCCCATTTATTGTAACCTACTCTTGGTCATACACCTTCACTGAAAATTTCGTTTCTCTACCTTCAATGATTTGGAAATTGGGTTTTTGGGGCGGCCATTTTGGATCCAAGTTGACGACTTTTTGAAAGTTTTCTTATTTTGTCGTGACCTACTTGTGATAGTACAACTTCAAGTAAAATTTCATTTATCCAGCTCAAACGGTGTGCAAAATGGGATTTTGGGTGGTCATTTTGGATCCAAGATGGCGACTTTTCCCAAATGTTGTGATATTTCCCTAAGCTACTCGTCATAATGCACCTTTATGCCAAATTTCGTATCTCTAGCTCAAACGGTGTGGAAAATGGATTTTTAGGTCCGCCATTTTGGATCCAAGATGGCGTCTTTGAACTAATTAGGTAACATTTTCGTAATCAAAAAGTGATGTTGTACCTTTGTGCCAAATTTGATTTCAATAGCCCCAGCGGTTTAGGCTGTGTATTCTATACAACAATGGGTTCGGCGGACATTTTGGATCCAAGATGGCGACCGATTTTGCTGATTAACGAACTTAACCGAGCTATTAAGCCTAGAAACAACATATAAAAATTTGGTTCAAATATCTTCAAAATTATGGCCGCTAGCGTGTTAATATATAAATATATATATAAATATACACTTTCATATCGTACCGATCTCAATAGGTATATTTTCTTCGAAATCTACCTAAAAACCGAAAGACGACTTATCGTTTGGTAGCGGAAAAAAATATGCCCCAGATATCCGAAGCTCGGAACCGGATCAGTATGGCCATCCTTAATATCAACAATCTTTACCCTTTTGGCAAGGACACTAAAAACCTTGTAACATTAGTATTCCATCCAAAACTAATGTAAGATTGTTTTCTTAGATGCACGCTTAGTTACGATATTTCTTAAAACAGGAAAAGAACGTTAAAAAAAAAGTTCTTCCCTTCTTTCTTGATTTATCTTCGTTCTTCTCGTACACAGCACGAACCCACTAATGTACCTAATTTTCCACACACAGATATATGGAAATAATTAAATCAGTCTTGGGGACTAAGCACCAATAAACAATAATGTAAGTTTATCGAATTTTGCGAGTTGCTTTGAAAAAACACTAACAAGGGACCGTTACGATTTTGTGAATTCTGAAAATGTTTAGCACCATTCAATAGGGCATCAAAAATGAGGGGGATGGAGAGAAATGACGTCAAAGTTCGAAAAATCTTTCTTTTGACCTTCCTTTTCAACCACTGGAGGCGCTGCAGTCAACCATGAACTAGACTAGATCGTTGGAAATGCATAGCATCATTCGGTGGAGCACCTAACAGACGGTTTTGCACATATTTCAAACGAAAAGTAAAAAAGTGGCCGCGTAAACAAGGTTGTGAACCAAAAGAAATATTTTGTACAGATAATTATGCACTTTCTTTCTCACAAGAGACCATCTCAATTTTCTCAATTCGATTTCTAAAAATGCTTTTAAGAAACCCAAAAAGCAGAAAACAAGGAATTTTGTCAAAGGACCATAAATAGGGATAGAAAAAAGCGGCTTCAAAGTTCAAAGAAATGCCTCCGCTCAAGCAGGACAGATGTGTAACTAAAGCCATTGGACCACGAATGTACGGCTTCTTTTGCTTTTTGTAGTAAGGCTGAGACTGAATAGCAGAGAAGCTGCGGGAAGGGAGTCTGTCAGAGTCTAGTTAAAAGACATCATAATAGAGGCGCAGCAACTTCCTTACAAATAACTGGTTGGTTGCTTCTATAAGAAGACATCAAAACCCTCTGAAAGGGAAAAGGGCATTGAAGTACAATAGCAAATAAAAAGCGTTAAAACTTCAATATAAAGAACAGAAACCATTTTTCTTTCTCATCCAGACTGGTCTTCCTGGGAGTTAGTTTTCTAATATGTTCATTGTTTTCATTTTTATAGTTTCACATTATTTTTCAGTGATTAATACTAATATCCACTGAAATAGAAAGCACATAATTATCTGTACGACATTGTGGCTCACAGCCTTTTTTTATACGGCCACTTTTTTCTTTTGTTTTAAACATTCACAAACGTCACTGTTTCAAGGTTGCTTTAGGTGTCTTAGTGAATGATGCTATGCATTTCCAACGATCTAGTTCACGTTCGTTTTGACTGAAGCGCCTCCAGTGGCTTACAAGGGAAATCAAAAGAAAGAATTTTCGAAAGTGGACGTCATTTCTCTCCGTTCCTATTTATGCTCCGCCGAAAAAAATCTCAGTTTTCTGAATTTCTTTGGGTGCCCTATAGGAAGGTGCTAAGCATTTTCAGAAATCGAATTCACAAAATCGTAATTCTTGAACGATATTTACGGGTCGGCCCCATGAAAAGAGAAAAAGAAAGGGAGCTTTTCTGACTAAGATACTTAAACTATTGCTACTACATGCTAAGATTAGGGGAATTCCTTTTAACAAACGATCATGATCAATCTTACTATATGAAAACGCAGTAGTATTCACTTTGCCAGAGATAAAAACGCAGGTCTGTAACCAGGATTTTGTTAAGGGAGGGGCACAAATAAACTCTCTCTCTCTCTGTCTCATATAGGGGAGACTGCTGCACCTTGAGTATAATATACCTCGGAACACTATTGTATATCTGTCTGCCTGTGCTATCTAGAGACTACTCCGTAATTTATATCGTGTGTCTAGCTTGCCAAGTAGTAGCTTCATGGTTTTTGCTTTGTTCATCGGGCTGTGTTGAGTGAATCGAAAAAAAAAAACTTTTTCGAGAGTTAAAAAACGTAAGTGTTTACAAATTTTATTTTTGTTTTATGGTGTCGTTATTTGAGTTTTTTTTTCTGCCATCTATAATAATAACAGTCTACAAGAAAATTAGGTAAGTTTTTCTATTACTTAAATTTCAATTCTACAAGTAGCGTTTTCAATATACCACCACCTTTATGATTTCATACAGCCTGTTGTACCATGAAACAGACGCACGTGTTGCACCTTGGAACACATGCCAAGATATATTAACCAGAGCTGAAACGGTTATTTGTGTCAAGTTTTGGCCTGGGTCATCGGATCAATGCTGGCGACCCCATTTCGATCCGATGACTCGAGGGTAAAAAAGATGTTTTTATTCTTTCCTTATGACATTTGACGTCTGAACAGTGTTTCTGCCAGGAGTGACCGGAAACACGGGTTTGCTCCCCAGAGCACTAACAATAGTAAAAACATATGGAAAAAAAACTTTGGAAAGAACGAATCCGAAAGAATCTATGAAACTTACAAATGTAAATATTGAATGATTCCATCTAATCCAGGTCAAATCGACTCAAGAAAGGGTCGCTGGGTCAATAGGGTTAAGATTCGATTACCGGATTACAAAGTTAGTCTTGTCATTTTGGTCATGAATGGGTTAACCGGGTCAACTTTCGAACCGGGTTACCGCATCTGTCGCGTCATCCGGGTCAAGTTTCGGGCCAGATCATCGGGTTTCCGAATTACTAACGTTCACGTCAGGCTGGCCGAGAAAATATTTGCATGTATCGAGGTACGACAGCCTGTGTTCCAAGTACATTAGCGTTTGTACCACGGAACACTTTGCTAGGATTTTTTTCAAAGATAAAAACATCGTTAAAGAAAGCAAGCAGAAGCGAAAATCTAACGCAGTTTAACTCAGACAACCTCAAATTTTAAGAGCCCAGACATCGAATTAAAAAAATAAATGCCCCTAAAATTATAATTGGGAAAACGTAAAAAGTGTTCTATGATACAGCAGTCTGCCCTACATATGGCCCTTCTTCACCGAGTAGCTAACACGCTTTCTGCACTTAGTACGCATGGTTCCGGGTTTGATTCTCGTCAGAGAATCACGATTTTCGGTGCTTAGGCAATTTAAGAGCTACTTACAAAAAAAAAAAAAAAATGAATTCCAGTCCAGAATGCTCGAAAATAACAGCTGAGTAACTACTGTTATTTTAATAATAATAATCTATATTTGATTTTACGTTCAGTAAGAACCTGTTTTTATTTATACAAAAAATATTCTCCGAAGGAAATGTTTTTACAGAATCACCTGAATAGACAATTCTAATAGACTGCTGCATGATTCTTCGGGTTTTAAAACCTGCCGTCATGAACTAAGAAAAATTCTGCATAATATTTAATATTTGTACATACCTGACCAATATTTTTACATTAAAAATTCTTGTTTCTATTTTTGTATCAATGAAAGATGGTTTCTGATTATTTACTTTGCAAAAGAACGGATAGATCAAAGTAGTTGAAAGGTCATTAAAATTTTGATTGTCTTTGAAGCCTAAGATAGTAATTGAATGCCTGTCTTATAGACCAAGGGTCCTCAAGCCCCCGAACCAAAAGGCTACTCGACAAATATGAAATATGCCCAGAGATACTAAAATAGAATGAAAGCTGTCTGATACAACTCCGTGGTCAAACAGTAAAGCTACCCGAAAACGTAAACGAATAATGCAAACGTTAACTAATCTCCTTGATATCGAGACCATAAAGGGCTGTGAACTACTCTAAAATTTACCTTTTATTTTAATTTTCAAATGTTAAAGGAGCAATGTAAGATTTCTTTGAAATATTGTTGGGGTACCTGCATCCAGGGTATCTGAAGAGGTGCTTCCTTCTCGTAGACTAACTTTTGTGAACTCATTGAATAATCACCTACATATGAGAGCAATTTCATCCTTAGCAACTAACTGATGTAAGTAAAACAACTTTGATTTTGTGGCCACTCTTACAATACAATTTTCAGCCGGCGTTTCTCTCTGCCGAGCAGACTGAGAACATATTCTATGTTGATTTCACTGTCATTGTTCACTGACAAGTGTGCCAGACTATTTAATCTGTCCTTTGTCGTAGACGAGTGAAGATATGATTTAATTATCCTCAAAATTTAGAAGCAACGTTCAGGTGTACATGTTGTTATAGGTATAGTCACAAGAATCTGCAACAGCTGTAGGAGGACCTCATTCACAGGCACATTTTCCCACTGATTTTGCCTCAATTCGAATTCTGCTTTCTTATTTACATATTTAATATACAAGATTGCCTTGCTCGCAAATGGTTAGTGGGCAAAAGGTCCTTTGTTCCGACATCCCGGCAAACAATATAGCTGTGAAGAAGGAGCCTACTACTATAATTGAATACCAGCCATTACTATGACGTCCATTTCGGGACAAAAGGCAAGAAAATAGGACAAATTCGCACTGCCTACAGCTCACTGTAAAGCAAAGATTTAATTATTTTCTAAGCTGATAAATAAAGAGGGTAAGTTATGTATACTTTATTAATAATCAATAGAGATATGTAAAAGCTCTGTACATGTTAATGTAAGATTGTTTTGAAAAACTAATGAATCGCTTGAAAAGATGCTATGTGCCCGGCAAATAAAAAAAATAGCCCGAGTTGTAAGGAAGGGGGGCGTGCCCCGGTGCCAGCCCCTTGGCTACGGCACTGTAAAAACTCATATCCTGTTACAAGAATTAAGCTACTATAATTATTGTTGTTATGCATGAAGTTTACAAATAACCCCCGTGATTATAAGTAGTTTATCATAGACTAAATAACAATATAGACTTATAACGCTTACCTATTTTTGTCTGCGTTAAAATTTACGGGTTTTTGCTTAAGAGCACGTGATTTTGAACCCTGTCCTTTGGTGGCTCTGCTGGCTACTACTTGAAAGAACCAGCGACTGAAAGTAGCGCTAGAGTCACCTAGCGGTAGGGTTCAAAATCAAATGTTTCTTAGCGCAGACGAAAATAGGCAGGCGGGATAAGTATATTTTATTATTTGAGATAGTGTGTATTTTCTTCTTTTGAATTATTTCAAATGCAGTGTGTATGTCATCATGTCATGTCATATTAGGACAGGGTCACCGGTTGGAAGCTGTGTGAGTATTTAAGTTATAAATATCTTATTTAGACTCGCAAATAAATACAAATATAGGAAATTTGTAACGACTGGTTGGCCGAGAAGTTAGCGTTTTCACATTCTGTGCGCATGGTCATGGGTTTAAATCTCCCGTGTCCACTAAAAAAACAAATTTAGTCCTTAGAAGCTTATCAGTTCATTTCGAACTTTAGTAAAATTCAATCAATATAAAATCTGTCGAAGCTGCCTTCCTTGTCTCGAACCTGGGTCTCCCAGTTGGCGATTGGGTGTTCTAACCATTATCTTGCGTTACAGATGAGCCATGTACGGACACCCGGGTGCCCGAGAGGTTACCACGTTCACTTTCTGTACGCGTGTTTACGGGTTTAAGTTCTGCGGTAGTCCAATAAATGGAGTGGTTCGGAGCCATCTTTATCAAAAACTGTAGATTCCGTCCCTAGAAGCTCGTTTTAAATATTACTAACAATTCATGAACCAGTCACTCACGGCTGGTGTCGAAATAAAACATTACAGTACATGCGTGGAATTTTATTGAGGAGTCTTTGATATTTCATTTACACCAATCTAGTGTACGATAGTTGTTGGAAATATTCATCAGCTAATTCTTTCGTAATACCCGGTTTTTAGAAAGATTCCTCAATAAAGAACTTCCCAGGTACTGGTGTGTCTCAATTTTAACATCAACACTGGTTCATCTGAGACGCGAGGAACGGTCCATGTACACAGAAAACAGGACGTGTTGTTGTAATCTAATCGTTAAAACACTAACTCGACAACTCGGAGAGCCACGTTCGAATCCAGATCAGAAAGATACTAATTTTAATATTATTATTTTAAAAAATAGGCCGAAGATGATCATGATTTAGGTTCTACTCAAACCTCCGGAATCGAGCAGCTGTAGTTCGGTTGCTAGAGCGTTGACTTCATGTTCGAGAAGAACTGGGTTCGATTACAGCGGCTGGTCATCCTATCTGAGTATTTTCAAGTATTTATCTCAGTAACACCAGGCTAATAATTCCGGGATGGCACATTCGAAACTACGACCTTGCCGACTTCCTTCCCACATCTTCTTCCCACCCATATTCCGGTCTAAGATGCGTAAAGGCCACAAATGAACTTCAAATTCAAATTCAAACATCCGAAATACCAACCTCTGAACCAGATTACACCACCTTAAACCAATCCACACCACCACTTCATTTTTGATATTATTGTCTCATAAAATAATTAAGAAAAATAATACAATTATCTCGCAAAAATAATAGTTATCACTAATAGATACTTATTTATAAATACTGATAAACCAATTTCAGAGGAACATCAGAATCTTTTGGGAAGTCGTTGAACCTTTGTTATAGAGGCATGCAGGTGACATATACTACACGTTTCTTTGATAACAGAATATGATCAAATTATCAAATCAGTATGATGGCTATTTAAAATGAAAAATAATACTTTCATTTTTTTCGGTAATCAGTTCTGACGCATATTTTGCTCAAATGTAAATAAGTTTCAGATGCTATTTTGTTTTTCGAATTCTATACAAGTAAATAATCATATAACTCAATTCTGATAAGAAAAACTGATACACAAAAGTTATCGCTCTGATTAAACTAATCGATAAACTAATTTATCAGCAATATTTCAAAAATCAACTATTGTTATTCTACAATTTCCTCATGAATACTCGAGATATTTAATGTTCTTAACACATTTCTATTATTTTAAGTAGGCATTCACGTCCTTATCAAACATGTAGCTTCTATGATCAGGTTTCAATCCGAGTCAGAGCGGGTACACGTGATGTTCCTTCCTGAGGTGTCGTCGTCCTTTTCGTTCGTCCCTGTTTTTCAATAATTAACAACGTTCTTATACAAAATTAAATAAAAAATAGAAACAACCTACATGGATACCTTCTTAAAACCACGCTGCATGACTTTTTACTAGATTCAAACGAGCTTTCTTAGGTGCACTCAAGCCCGATGGGTAAAAAACATATGCAGGTGTCAAAGGAAGATGAAAGGAACGTGATGTCACCAAATGGCGGACTATGGGGTACTAGTAAACTGTACCTTTGCATCTCTTGTTCAAATGACCATGCATTAAACATCAGAGAATCGTATATTGAAATCAGAAATCCGCTTAAATGACCATGCAGGATCCATGGATTCTTGACAGCTCTCTCTCTCTCTCTCTCTCTCTCTCTCTCTCTCTCTATATATA
>JAGDQP010002680.1:49490-68129 GCA_022664845.1 Lepisma saccharinum | reverse complement strand
CCAGTCGTCAACGGTCCAAGTTGCATGGTCGCGGCACCATTTGCGGCGTGCTAAAGCGTTCTGGTCCCTGATGAGAGGTTTGTCCCGTGCAACACGACCCCGTAAGTTCATGTCATGTAATTCGCGGCGGACTGTGATTGTCGAAACAGGTTGGGGGAGGTGCTGATTGAGTTCCTCCGTCACTTGCGCCGCAGTGGCACGACGGTTCCGCGTGACAATGCGCTTTAATACCCGGCGTGCTCTGTCACTGATGCTTTTCTTCCGCCCACTGTTCCGCTTCCCCGATGTGGTTTTCCCGTGTGTTGTGTAGGCCGTCATCACCTTCGACACTGTCCCTGGCGACACACCTAACACACTAGCCACTGCCGTCACACTCACTCCACATAACCGCGCACCAACAATTTGCCCTCTTTGAAACTCTGAGAGGTCTCCCATTTTACACTACCTCCGTCTGCTGCAGCCACTGCACACTCCTGTTCCACGACGCCTGACGTAGTATGGAGACCGACCTAACACACCACCACCAGCAGTCCGGCGCTGCGGTCGCCACGACACCACTGCCAACCCATACATCTGATGTGTTGCCAACTACAGGTGTTTCCATTATTCTGATAAGCATCTGTATATATATATATATATATATATATATATATATATATATATCGGTCAGTCCTGCAGGAAGTCAGAGGGTCAAAATGCCCGGGTTTGGACTGTAGACTGCCAGGACAACGACACGGCAACTCGAACGGACCTATACGTGGCGACTCTCAACTGTCAGTCACTTGCAGGAGAGGACAAATTAGAAGAATTGCAGAATGAACTTAAGAAGATTAATTGGGATATCATAGGACTATCAGAAGTGTGGAGGAAAACTGAGGAATAGTTGGAACTACTGGTAGGGCACACATTCTACTTCAGAGGAACAGAAAATGGAAAACCGGCAGGCGTTGGTTTTATAATTAATAAGGACCTGAAGACACGGATCACAGAAATTGAAGGAATTTCAGATAGAATCGCACGGATAGTAGTAAAGATAAACAACAGATACAGTACGGAAATTATACAAGTGTATGCTCCAACAACCTCACACCAGGAGGAGGAAGTGGAAGACCTATGCGAGGACATACAGAAGATTTTGGATAGTAGCACATCGCATTACAAAATTCTAATGGGAGATTTCAATGCGAAAGTAGGAACCAAGCAGAGCAGTGACATGAAAGTGGGGAAACTTTGGATTTGGCAAAAGAAACAAGAGAGGAGAGAAGTTAGTGGAATTCTCAGAAGCCAACAGACTGTTCATTTCCAATATATTTTTCAAGAAACCGCCCCAGAGGAAGTGGACATGGAAAGGTCTAAATGGGACCAAAAGCGAAATAGACTACGTTCTATCGAATAACAGGGCAATTCTGCAAGACGTGTCTGTTCTGAACAGTTTCAAAGTCTCGAGTGATCATAGGATGGTGAGACGTAAGCTGAAACTAAATACTAGACTTGAGAGAAAGAAGCTTATCAGAGGAAAACCGCGAGTTTTAGATCTTGAAAATCTAGGAAAACACAGACAGATATTCGAGATAGAACTAAGCAACAGATTCAGCACCTTGGAAGAGTTAGAGGATGAAGAAGACATCAACATCATAAATAAAATACTGACGGAGATAATAAGAGAGAGAACCAAGGAAATTGCAGGCACCAGAAAGAAAAGAGAGAGCAAAATCTCAGAAGAAACTAAACTCTTGATGAATAAAAGAAGGGAAATGAAAGAAGAGGAAAATTACATAAAAGGGATTGAATACATAGAACTAAATTAAACCGTAAGGAAGAAAATACGAGAGGATGTACGAAGATATAACGAAAATCTTGTTAGAAATACAATCGAGGAAAACAAGCTCCTGAAGAAAGCCAAACAGCAGCTCATGTTAGGGAAAAAGCAAATAATTGCAGTTAAAAGACCAGAAGGGACCGTAACACGAAATAGGAAAAAATATATAAAAATATTTGAAAATTTCTACAGAGAATTGTACGACTCCGAGGAAGAGCTAGGAAATAAAGACTTAGAAGAAAATGATGTAGAAGTCCCAGACGTAATGAAAGAAGAAGAGGATAAAGTACTTCGAGGGATGAAGAACGGAAAATCACCAGAAGAAGATGGACTCACAGCAGAGAAGTTTAAATGGGGAGGTGAAAAAATGAAATAGGAACTTGCTAAATCATTCTCTATGTGCCTGAGGAAGAGAGAAATACCCTCAAGTTGGAACAATGCTGTTATCATTTTGTTGCGCAAGAAAGTGGACAAAGAACGCGTGGAAAACTACAGACCAATTAGTTTACTGTCAGTTCTATACAAAATGTTCACCAAAGTTAATTTGAATCGTATTGAACGAGACTTAGATTTTAACCAGGGAAGGGAACAAGCCGAATTTCGTCGTGGATTTAGCACAATGGACCACATACAAACATTGAATGAAGTTATGGAAAGGACTAATGAATATGAACTTCCACTATGCTTGGGATTCATAGATTTCGAAAAAGCTTTCGATTCGGTCTCCTTGTCAGCAGTACTTAAATCACTTGAACATCAAGGCATCGAAAGTCCATACATCAAGTTACTGCGAAACATTTACTCCACTGCCACATCTGTCATTAGACTACATCAAGAAAGTGACAAATTTAAAGTTGGAAAGGGGGTAAGACAAGGAGATTCAATTTCTCCAAAACTGTTTTGTGCGGTCCTGGAGAGAGTGTTCCAAAATTTAAACTGGGATGAAGTTGGAATAAAAATTAATGGCGTATACCTTCATCACCTACGGTTCGCTGATGATATAGTCCTGTTTGTTTCAAGAAGAACTACAAACCAGAATGGAAGAACTGTGTAATGAGAGTTCGAAAATAGGCCTTAAAATGAACTTAAGTAAAACAAAAGTAATGTACAACCAACATGCTGCAAAGAAGGAAGTGAAGATTAACGGAGAGACAATAGGCATAGTTTATGAGTATGTTTACCTACGCCAGCTCAAAATATCGAATGCCAAGTTGACTGATGAAATAAATGGAAAATGTAAAATGGCGTGGAGTTCGTTTGGAAGACTACACTTTATTTTCAAAAGCAAACTACCAATGTGTCTGAAGCGTAAAGTTTATAATCAATGTGTCTTACCCGTGATGATGTACGGCTGCGAAACTTGGACACTGAATGCGCAAACGACTCAAAGATTAAGAGTCATACAAAGAGCAATGGAGAGATGCATACTAGCAATAAGCAGGAGGGACAGGAAGACAAAAGAATGGATTCGCGCACAAACAAAGGTAGAGGATGTAATAAAGACTGCGAAGAAGCTGAAGTGGAAATGGGCCGGTCACATAGCTAGACGAACAGATGGAAGGTGGACGACAAATGTACTACAGTGGATTCCTAGAGAAAAGAAACGACCGAGACGACGTCCAAATGTAAGATGGTAGATGATATCAAGCGTTTTTCAGGAGCTACATGGATGAGGATAGCAGCAGACCGGACCGGAACTCTCTCTCCAGGACCGCACAAAACAGTTTTGGAGAAATTGAATCTCCTTGTCTTACCCCTTTTCCAACTTTAAATTTTTCACTTTCTTGATGTAGTCTAATGACAGATGTGGCAGTGGAGAAAATGTTTCGCAGTAACTTGATGTATGCACTTTCTATGCCTTGATGTTCAAATATAGTGGAAGTTCATATTCATTAGTCCTTTCCATAACTTCATTCAATGCTTGTATATGGTCCATGATGCTAAATCCACGACGAAATCCAACTTGTTCCTACACGTATTCTGCTTGTTGTGTAGCTGAGACACATCCTTACTAGTTTCTACGGTATTCCAAATTGTACCAGGATACAGAATTGTTTTCCGTTCTGAAAGAATCATAAGCTTTCTTGAAATTCATGAACAACTGGTAAACCGTCCCATTATGTTCCCTATTTCTTCTCTAATATTTGTCTCAAGACAAAAGATCTATTTTTATCTAGATCAGCATTGGTGATATCCAATTATTTCATCTATGTATACGCTCAGGCGTGTTAGCAGGCTATTACTCAACACCTTATAACGTGTTTAGAGTAAAGATACTTCGTTGTAATTATTACAGTCCGATTTATCGTTATATAAAACGAAAGTTTCAATCCTTTGGAAGCCCCTCCAGACTGCATATAGTGCTGAGTTAGATTGGACCTGTACTTTCCTGCTTTTTTTATTGGTCAAGGTATGTTCGTACTGTTAGGCAGCGTGCCTATGTACCAGTGAGAATTAACAAGCACGAAAAGGATGCCAAAACAAGACAATACAGTATCGGGGTTTTCTAAGCACTTTCAAACAGAGAAAAGTCAAATATCTTCACCCAAAATAAATCACAATTATAAAAATAACACCGACATAACGTTCATTAAAGCGTGCTTCATAATAATAAAAAACCCGGAATTTAATACTGACAAAGAAAACCTACACAGAACTTGGGTTCCTTTCGCTGACGGAATACTAAGAATAGGCAAAAATTAACATGTCTGCACTCAAAGCCTTCAATTATGTCACAGAACTCACTTTAGGATTACAAAATAATAAATAAAAAATACGACTTATATTTCTAATATATTTACTTCAATCTCGCCTACACAGACCTAGTGGCTGTAGCTCAGTTTATAGAGCGTTGACTTAGCAACCGGAAGATCCTGGGAACGATCCCAGTGACCACCCTGGCTGAGGTTTATCTTCAGACATATCAGGCAGATGCTGGAATGATACCTACTAACTAGGCCCTCGTCGACTACCTTTCAACAACCTCTCCCCCACCTTATCCCGGAGTGAGGTGTCTAAAGGCTATAAATAAATTCAATTCATATATACAGAATGATAATAAAGTCTGTACCCATTCCTGTATCTCTGGAACAAATGGAAATATCATAAAATGCTGAAACATGTTTATTATTTTTAGGGGATAATACTTTTGGGTGAAAGAATCCACCTCTGACTCAAAAATTTCAATTGCAAAGGAAGGTTAGATATCGCTTTAAATGTCTTGATGAAAGAAAAATTTTGAACCAACTGCGTGTCGACATGTTCAAAATGGAGGGGGTCTAAGTACGAAATTTTCTAGCGAAGTATTCATTCTATACATTCTTCTAGGCCTTAAAGCACTTAAGGTTTCAGTGTCCTTACGAGAAACTCCCCCCCCCTCCCCCCCGAGGGGCTAGACAAGAGGCAACTCAAAAATTTGAAGCTGCAAGGGGCGTGGTCCAGATATACATAATTTGAAAGTTCTTTAAAGAAAAAATTGGAGCGGCTCCGGTATCGATATATTGCTCCCGTTTAAAATTGCGGGAGGTCGAAGTTAGAAACTAACTTTTTCTTAAAATCTTTTATTGTTCAGGTTGTACGTCGAACAGAAGCGTACAAGTTGATGGAGGCGGTATTTTATTTAGTTTCTCAAAATAATGGAATACAAGTTACGGAATTTTCTCATATTGCCGTTCGTTCCGGATATACAGAGGAAGAGAACAGACTTTACGGTAGGGGTAACATAATCATGTCTCTCAGGAACCCTGGAAAATCGCGGGGGCCTAATGCCTAAAAAACGATAGTATATAGAATAACTTTGGTAGAGAAGCTTTTTGCCACCTCTTCTGTTCAACTCTTACAGCCTGAACAACAAAAATGTAATTTTCGAACTTTGACCCCCATCTTGAATAGGAGCAACATACCATTGATCAAAAATTTATACTTCATCAAAACCTTTCAAAACGATATCTAACCCGACTCACAATTGCAATTTGAAATTTCTGGGTTGCCAACCGCCCGGCTTTTACCGGACATATCCGCTTTTTTAACCTTTCTAGTAATGTTAGGCCGGCATTATAAAATTAAAATGAGCAAGTCGTTACTACACTTGGGTGGCATTGTTTGTGTTATTTACAGTCAACTTGATAGTCACGAGTGGTAATTTGTCGCTATTTAGTAACAGCTAGGGCGCGTGACTGGTACTACTGTCGATATATCGCACTCGATTATTTTTGTTTCCGTTCGTGTACGAAGAGATAGTTATTAGAAAGTCAATTAACACAAAGTTAGAAAGTACACGTCGAACGGGATTCTGCCAATAAAAATATTTATTGTTGCAAATTCAATATGTCCGGGATTTTCTTAGAAAGTCCTGCTTTGTTCGGAGTTCTGTCTTACATTTGACAATTTCCAGTTGGCAACCCTACCCCCACCTACCGCCTCGAGAGAGAAGGGGATTAGATGTGGATTCTTTTTTAGCCGAAAATGTTAGCTCCTCAAAATAATGGAATACGTGTTTCAGTATTTTCTTATATTTCCATTCGTCTCGGAGATACAGGTCTTCGGACAGCCATTATGAACACACTGTATATTAAGAACACAACAAAGCAAATCAAATTTGATAGCTTATGCAGAATCATATCAAACAATTGACAAAATATATTTAGTAATTTTTCATAAAATTAAGTTTTCCACACATAAACTTGCCAAATTTGAAAACAACAGAATACAAATTCTAAAGCATGGAGACTGGAGCACGTTAACAAATACTTCAATAATTTCTTGTGAATAACATTTCTTTCTTTCTGTCTGTCTGTATATATATATATATATATATATGCTCTCTCTCCCTCACACACACAGAGACAGACAGAAAGAAATGTTATTTATAAGAAATTATTCGTCATCTATATATATATATATATATATATTCTTTCTATATAATTACGTGTTGTCATCAGTTGGCATCTTCTCTCCTATCTTGTGAACACGCTTCTACGAAACGTTGCCGCTTTTCTATTGTGTTTGTGATGTTTGTGCCTGTCTTTGTATTCTGTAATGTACCTTTTTTCATTTTATATATATTTTAATAAAAGTTGTCAAGGCCCGATGAGATCGAGAAGTGTAATTAGTGGTAAAAATCATCATCTCAATTAGAGGACTACATGGTATGTAAGTGTAGAATATTTGCATGTAGCTTGCTTTTGACGACCTGATAGGTCTTTTCCACTTTCTCGAATTAGATGGCGATCCTCGCTATCTAACGGCTGTAATACTATTCAAAATAGGTCAAACAAGACCAAACGTATTGTATCAAAAATAAATAATACGATCTTCGTAGAAGCATTCAGGTTTTGAAGTCGAAGATGAAACCTACTCGTATAACTCGTACAAGGAATCAAAACAATTTGGATAACGTTCAATGAATATTTTATTTAATCCGAAGCACTCGAGTTATATTTCATTGTACTCCATACCATATTCCACAAGATATGGAAAAACATGCTCTCACCATTTCTTTCAAGTAAACTAACCACTAACAAAAACTAACAAACATTACCTTTCTCAAGACAAGAGCTAATGTCAACATGTACTTGTCACTTTTTATTGGACTTAAACATCGAGCATTCTTGCAGCGACAAAGGCCGCGAACAACTGACTGGTATTGGTGATGTGGGACAGGCTTACGCCAATCATCCGAACTGTTTTTCAAGCTTTTCTTCAGTCCTCCCAGGCAAATACCAGGATGATACCTAAATGAGAAGCCATGAAAGCTACCTTTTCCTTCTCTTTTCCTGGAATTAGTGCTTGACGAATGATGACATTTCTTAAGACCTGAAACGGCTTTAGGCCTTATTTGCCAAAACAGCCATAAATGTTAATTACTATATAAACTATCAACAAAACAAAACAACAAAAATGGGGTAGAAATGACTACTGCGATAGATTCTTCCAGGTTTAGTCAAATTTTCGTGTACTAAAGTCAAGTACATTCAAACATAAAAGCGTTTACCCAAATTTCGAACAGTATTGCGACCAGATGCTAATGGAAATACGAGACAAGGCGATTTATTTTATATAAAAATACACACAAATACAAACCAGACAAAACATAGGATAATTGAACGATCTTACCTGTCGGAAGACGCCATGCTTTCCAAAGAGCGAAATAGTAGTTCCACCCACTGGCATCACGTGAGCTGGACCCATGCAATCATAAATTGTAATTGCAAGTTGTGCGTTTCGTGGAAGGTCGCTGAACATAACAGGTAACGTGACCCACTCATTCCAACTTAAAAGAAGAAGAAAAGAATAGAATTAATACACACCAACACACGGAAAGTAATGATTCTTTTAACAGTTACCTTTCAAACCATTCAAGAGTTCTATATTCACACACTTTTTTACTGCCCAGCTTTTGGATTCACTTTGATCCTATTCTCAGAAAGAACAAGGTCTAAGCACAAATGAAAGTTAAAGAAGAGAATGGAAATAATTAAAATACAGCTCATGTGCCTCCTCAGTATCCTCCACGCCTCCTAGTGCCTCTAGCATGTCTACTAGTGTGGAACAAGCGTTGCCAAATTGTGAAGATGAAACGCTTCCGCTACATTAGATACTTTTTTTAATTAGTCTTTGGAATTCATTATCGAACTTGGGTCAAATTTTTACGTTTTGTTAGAACAAAATGTCATAATCTCTTCAAAAACTGTTGACAAATCTGCTACTGAATACAAGGGACATTACAAAACCACATATGAACATTGTGCCGTTTATGCACAGATGATTGATGATTTGAATATTGGGAGGAGTAATCATAACCTGGCAATACGTCTAAAAGAAGAAAAGCAATGAAATTGGCAAGTTCAGTTCCCGCCAGGGTCTCTTAAACGGAGTGGTTCGGAGCCCACTTTACCAAAAACTGTAGGTCCCTTCCTAAGAAGCTCACCAGCTCGCATAGTCTGTTAATAACACTTTAGTCAGTCAACGATTAGCAACACTGTGCCCGAACTGGCGAGGTACGAGTTGTCATTCAGTACGAGTGTGAACTCCGTAACATTACTTGGTGTCTGTGCAGTGTGTTTCTCAACCATGTATTGTTGTGGTGTCAAGATAATGAAACAACGGGATTTCGAACAACGTTGTAGGTTGTGAAGCTCACGGAAGGTTCAACTGAAACTTTCCAAAATGTGAAACAGGCGTATGGAGAGCATGTTCTATCGACAGCATATGTTTATATTCGACCGACCGACCAGCGTTATCCTCAATCACTGTGTTCCCAAGGACGTAGCCTATGATGTTTTGAAAGCGGAGTTTCTACCAGAATTGAAAAAAAAAAAAAAAAGTCCGGGAAAGGATACAGCTTTATCCTTTCATCCAGACAATGCTCCTGCTCATCGGGCGGCCCTTATTCAGCAGTATATAGTCAACAATAACTTTTAAGTGGTTTCTCATACTCCGTACCCCACCGACCTCCCACCTAACGAAATTTTGGCTTTTTCCAACGCTCCGTGGTCTGATTTTCTCAAGTCCTTCTGCTCTTACAACAGCGAGTTTCCAGTGGACAAAATAGCCCCAAAAAGAAGCGTTTGCGATGGCAATGGAATCCTAGCGTGAGCGTTGTGAAAAATATGTTCGACTACAATGGGACTGTGTTCAGAAATGACGGCAGTTTCAGTCTTATAAGGTAAATACTTTTTTTTTTCCTTCAAAATATATTAGGAGACCTTGAATCCCGAAAGCTCCTCGTAATAATAAGAAGTTACAACTTTTTGTTTTTCAAATGAAAAAAGAGTATTATATTCTTTTGTTTGCTAATCATGTTGGTACTCTTTCGAACAATTTGCTGAATATTGCGCGCTTTAGAGATGTACGCATAACCCGCTCACGAATGCTCAGTAGTTCAGTATATAAACCTGAAAGTGTATTCTACGTATGAAACTTACCGTGGCACTTAAATATCGGATAATAAAATCTTTTTATTGCACGAATTATCTTATCACCATCTACTTAAACAAGCTGTCCACCATTTGGTAAAACTAAAGTTCCCACCCATTTTAGGTTTTCCAGATGAAAAATTACAAATTTCTAGTTTGTTTTTCGCAGCAACTAGATTGATTAAAACAGGTTATAATGGCTAAACACTCAGTATGTTTGTAAAGTTATAGACTTTCTGTTATTTTCTCTGAAATATAAAACATACGCGCGTATACTTTCTTGTGTGGCGTTGGAGAGGGCCTCCTTCCCCACTTAAAGCTGGCGATTAACACATATTCTGATTGTTATACAGGTATAAAGACAACATAACTATTCGAGCCTTTTCTTTTAATGTTTTAATCTAAAGGGTGGGGCACGGGGATCTGAAGATTTTGAAATTGAAATTAACACCATGAAATGTAATTCAAACATTCGTTTATTCTACATAACAACAGGATATACAGTGCCATTTTTCCTCTTTGGCCTCGTTATATTTGAACAACGCATTATAAACAACACGAAGTTCGCAGCGGAATCAGACGGTTTTTTCAGTAGTATGGGTTTGCAATTGTGCCATTTCGCCGGAAAGCGAAAATCACGTATTGTGCGCTTTCATAACGAATGCTAATTTAAGTTACAGTCGAGCAGTTTGCTGCTCTGCATTGTGTTCGTAGTGCTTCTGCAAATGTTTTCCGGTCGTGTGATTTCTACAGAAGAAGACATTTCACAGCCGGCACATTCTCCATACTTCTCAGTATGTGACTACTTTCTCTGGGGCTATCTGAAGTCTCAACTGTATATTAATAAACCTAAGAACATTGGCAACTTGAAGGCAACATTAAAGAAAACAATTGGAATGAACATGATTCAAAAGGCGATGCAAAGCCTGCATGGCATACTGGAGGAGTGTTGCACAAATGGCAGAGAACATTTAAAAACTGTGTTACTCAAAAAGTAAGAGGCCGAAGAGAACAATGGCACTGTTGTAATAAATGGCATTACATATGCTGTTGTTCTGTAAAATAAGTAAATATTTGAGTTATATTTCATGGTGTTAATCCGAATCTCAAAATCGCCAGATTTCCGTGGCCCATCCCGTATTAAGATATATCATAAAGTTATTTCACAATTCTTTCAAACGGAAGTAGTATAACAAGAAACTTACAAAATGTGATCTTGAAAATAAAACTGTTCGATATGAACACACAAAAGAAATTTATACAATATTTATACTACAGTATCAGTCACTACCAGACAATGAACTATCAAGGAACATATATTTTTGTCATCTACAAACTTAGAAGTTGGTTCGTAAAGGACGCGAGAGATCACCCTAAAAATCAGCTTAGATACACCAACTTCAACTTAACTTAATAGAGAAAGGATTGCAAAAAGACAACTACGCGAACTTTTTCTTTATCGTTTTACCCTGCTCACCAACTTCTTTAATTCTTTCGCAACTTTTTCCACGAGTTTTGCCTTCTCTTTTTATTTATTCGTAAATAAAAAATAGTACTTCGAACTTTCAGAATTGCTCTCTTAAGATCTCTTCTACAAACAAACAAACAAAAAAAAATCGCTGTTATAGTGTCTCCTAGCAAGTAGAACCACATGTGATCCACTTTGCATACTGCTTTATCTAATTTGGTATTATTTACGTGGAACTTAATTGAACCCGTATAAATTTACTTATTTTTGTAATCGAGGATTTTCAAAATTATTAGTTCTTAAATTCTGGTTCTAAAATACTTCCCCAGTTGCTTTTTAAAAAAAATAAAAATATTATTTTAGGTGTTAAGATCATAACTTTATATCCATTGATTTTCTGTACGTTTAATGAATTATCTTTAATTCTATCGTGGAAAGTACCTACTTAAGATTGTGACCACATCCTTTCACATGTCCTTTTCACTCACGATTCTTAGCGCTCACACCATATGGTCGACTCATACAGTATTATAGAATGTGTATGCAAGCACGAAAACCATCTTTATAAAGCAAAAAGGGTTTAGTTAGAATTTTTATGTATGGCTACTGGTTGCAACTATTTTCAAAGTCATCAGGACAGAAGATAGGTGCTTAGTACAACTACACGAAGAAATGTAAGCAAGTTTCTCCAACGTTAGTGTCAAGAAATATTCAGTTAGCTGAGTGCAAAAGTGCTGTATCTATTTATTCAATTTAAAGAAGTCAATTATGGTGATTTACAGCAAACCATGTTTCAGTTTGTGCACATGAAGCTCTAACCACGGCGTTTTTCTTAAATCAGAAACCAGTTTACATTTGAATTTTTTATTTATTTTATTATTTTAAGGCCTTTAAGCAACTTTGGCTCAGCCCTTATGGATGATGATGAGAGAATTAGTGGAATGAAGAAAGTGGGAGAACCCCAAGAAAACCCAAGAACATGGTGTTTGTCCACCACCAAGTCCACATGGCATGAGCTGGGATCGAACCCAGGACCCCAAGCACAAATAGAACAGCGCTCTACCACTGAGCCATCGCGGCCCCAGTTTACATTTAGACTCGCTTCCAAACAACTACTCAAAATGATCTGTTTATAAATTGAAGTGGTATTTAAATACACTTAATCCTAGAATGTTTATATCTGACCATTAATAAATTGTACTACACCTTTCGAAGTAAGGTTTATGTTTAAATTTGACATGCCTGAACTATGTTCTTTGTATTTTTATGAACGTGTAACATATTTAGCATCGTCATTAAAAGAACTGTAAAAAAAGGCTTTCGTGCTACAAACTAAATTAACAAATAAGAAACTGGATACAAAAATTTATAATTTGCTAGCTTATACTGAAAATAATAATTTTACACTAGAGCCCTGCACTCGAGTCCGATTTGACATCCTTACCAAGCGGCTCGATTGAAGCCCCACGGCACACCCAGAAAATTGTGTATAGAACCCTGTCACCCACACTTCGGGCCGAATCGAGCCGGACAATGTGGATGTAAAATAAGACGGGTCTGGGTCGTAACAGGGTTCGATTGCAGGGTTCCAGTTACATAGGATATATTTCAATTTATTAACGTGCAATTAGGACTGCTCTATGCAAACAGACCTAATGTCTGTTCATGACAAAAATATAATCTAAACTTGTATTTAATTTGTATAACACTGTACTTGAGCCAGTACAACGGGATGGGCGTAAGCCATAGTGCTGTTACCGCCCATAAAATTCATTTTATCTTTATCTTGAGACTGTACAAATATTAATAAATAATCACTTCCACTGTTTATTTTTCTGGCGCATTATAGTGTATTATACTGAAATTCAGCTCTGAGATGAGTATAGTTCATGTATGTTATAAACTGAGACTGTATTATTGTTCTGATATGAAAAACTATTATCTGCGTTGACCATTTCTTCATAAAGCTTATTTTATACCGTGACACACATCGTAATATATGATTATTTGCTAGAATAGTTTCAAGTGTTTACTTTTCGTGTCAATCCTGGATCAAAATCTACGCTTGCACTCGCGTATTAGACAGTCGATAGTGTTGAGCTAGCTCGAGTTTCAGATGTTTGCACCTTACATCCCACATACCTTATAACTTTCAGACAAATCAATTCTCAACGTAGTCAGTCTTATGCATGGCAAGTGAGATACTTCTGGAAATTGTTTTGTTGAGATAGCTACAGTTGCCTACCTACCTGTCATTATCTTTTTTTTAAAATAAGAGAAAATAAGGTACTTCACATTTTCCTGTAATTGCAAAACCAATGTGAAAAAAAATATATGTTCTGTATTATGAATGCAATTAATTCTTCTCTCCAAGTATCGGTCAATGCTGATAACCTTAACACTTCATAATATATGAAACAAAAAATTCGAAGTCCCAACACTAATAAAAAAATATGGCTGTTTCACAGTTAACAGTTTCTAAGAAAAACTTCCAGGAAAACACAAAGCAACTGAAATGCAGTGTGTTTCTGCTAAAACACTCACTTCTATGCACTATATCTTCCAACACTACTTACTTCCATCGTGAAGTGAATGGTTTGTAGGAGGTAGAAACAGGTAAAGCTAGCGACCGTCCATCGGAGAACACCTGGCACTCTACTACTAAATCTGCACATCCTTCCTGATGCAGACCAGAAAATTTCAGCATAGGGTCTTCCAGTAACTTATCATATTCTGGCTTTTGACGTTTGCCTTCAAGTGTACCACTGGAAGGAAGAAACAGAATTCTCATTAACATCCACAATTACAAAATTAATTTATTTGAAAATGCAATAACCAATGATATCTTAACAGCACATTACTGTTCATGAGATTTTGGTCACGTACTTGTGATACGTTATAAATCATGTTCCTAAAACGTTGTCTATCCTCTAAACACATGTACCCAACACTTTATGTACACTCGGATTTATAGAAATGGCCGATGAGTACATGTTCTAAGTCCAACAATTCGCACAATTTAGTAACCCCGAAATAATATACGATGCAAGTACAATATAAGAAATGTTCATTTTGCAGATATCGAAAATTAGTTCGGCATTGTCATACAGGGCCACCTGTCGGACTTAGAAACGTACTCGTAGGCCATTTTCTATGATTTTTAGTGTACAATGGACGAAAAATATTTAAAGCGTGATCAAAATCTCTTGATCTAGTCGGTCAAGTTTAACGACGTCTTTACATTGTGCAGAGAACTATATTGCCTAAAGTATTCAAGAATACTGAAACTATTAGAGAAATAAAAAGTTATCATTGAAAGGACTTTCATCAAAGCGTTTGTTGTACAACTATAGCTGTATTACGCAACTCTGTATAACAGCGATTCACAGTCGCTTATTTTAATTCAATAAAATTACGCATTAAATTTAATTTCCAATAACTCAAGCACACACGATAATTTATATACATTTGAAGATATTTCGAACAAGAGCTCAAAGAAATACCTCCTGATAATTCGCACACCTAATCGTATGAACCTCAAACCAATAACAATTATATTAATCTCCTTAACAGAGAAATATATGTATGCATATAGAACATATGTATATGGAACATATAGTATAATGCACAAAAATGGTAATTTTGATCGCTGTACTGACCGGGAATCCACCCATGATTTTCAAATTGCCCACCAGATGGACTATCAATTAAGCTACCACATAACGAAGTCATCTTTTCCTGCGGAATTTGCTATCACGACGCTTCTTAGGAATGTAGCACTTTTAATTTGCTTGTTATATTTTAATTTAATTCCTCTTGTATTCAGGGTGTCTGTCAAATGTTAATTATCAAATTCCAGGTTTACCAGGTGTATTTCTCTCTCTTTTTTTCTTTTTTTCAGATCATTAATTTACAAATATGTAAATATTAATTTCTTGTAAACAAACAAAAAATGTTTATGAAATAAAAGAAGCATATACTATTTCTCTAAGTCAATGTAAAACATGAAAAAGAAACAAATATCTATGAACTAAAAAAAATGTACATTTCCGGTTTCGAGAAATGTCAAACAAGAAAAAGTATATTATTCCCTACAAGAAAGACAGTTGGAAAAAAACTAAAACTTAAAAAAAAAAAAAATCTAAATGTACTTCCATAAGAAAAACTAATTCAGATTTATAAGATCCAAAACTTGGGAAATGCAGTTTACCTTCCTGCATATTTAGTTGCAACCAGTTAGCAAAATTTTAGTGAAATTATTGTATGCTCTTACAAAAATAGAAGATTAAAATGAGGAATGGACGTGCATGTAAAACCCAACTTCGAAACACATTTTAATTAAGATCGTTATACTACGCATTCTTCCTAGATGGGGAATGGCCAGTTACTTTATTTATACAAATACATTCATACCATAGTATTTTCCTTCTTGCAAACAACAAATGTTTACAAAATAATAACATATTTGCGCCTTGAGGACAAATTTACAAAAAATTACTGTAACACTCATCTTAACGGTGCTGGTAGTCTTAAAAATCTGTTATCAAAAAATGTTGTAACAATTGAAGCGTTTATTTTATCAATTACCCGACTGTGAGTCTGTTTTCTAAATATATATAAGAGAGTCTATATATATAAAATCTAGCCCTAAATGTTGACTGTAAACAACTTATGTATAGTTTCCATTAATGGATAAATTAAGTATTTAGATTTCAATAATTTCTTGACATGTCACCTTTATCGGTCACATCAGTAGTCGCTTTTCTACCGCTGTTGGTTCAACAAGGAACTAGTCTCCGTGGTTACAAATTTGACGAGAGCACTCCACCTACAGCACAAATTTGACTAATGGTTAACTCGGGTCTTATTTTATTTGTTTCCGAGTGCTGCCACATGGAATTTAGTTCATCTTACAATATCTTATAATAATCGTTTTATTTCCTTGTTTTTCTCCATCCCTTTTCATCTTCTTAGCATCTACGACGCAAGGAGTTATAATTAAAGAGTACAGGGGAAGGGGGTTGCACATCTTATTAAAAAAAAGTGTTGGAACTCCTAACAAATATTAAAAAATAACAGATAACCGCACGGTAAGTTCCAATGCTAAAACACAAATATTACACAAGTTGTAACTGTTTTTTAGAATATTAAATACAAGGGAGTAAATTGGAAAGTAAGACTTTAAACTGTGTATTACGAGAAATCAAATTTTCTGTACCCCCTCCCCCTATTTCCCCTGTACTCTTCAACTCAAATATATCTGCGTTGTTTCGTACTTTGCCATTTAGTGAGGACGTACTGGACCTATTCAGGTTAAAACCATATCCATACTAGTTCTTCAACTACCAAGAACAATAAGCAAAAACTGATCTATCAGATCTATTAACAAAAAGTCTTGACAAGTCACATTCTAGGAATACAACGCTGACAATACGAATTAATTGTTATTTTGCATGTTTATGTTATACTGATTGTTATTCCGTCATGTTTTTTTTTATATCATCAGGTCAACAACGTAAAAGCGGTTGCTTAGGAATATTTTGAAGTTTGTTCCGAATAGACGTCCTGATGTGTCAGCGAGATTCTCCCTGATCACCTTGACTGTTCTGTCCCGCGTGATGAACGCAGAGAACACGAACACAGAGACTTCTGTGGGTACTAGTCCTCGACATATCAGGATGTCTTTAGGATGCAGCCGGCTGCACCAAACAGGTCGAAGATATTGCACTGGGAGCGACAGCGGGAAGGGGATCACCGCCCTTGAAAATAAAACCTGCTGTCAGAAGATGATCACAATGAGATTTCTTCTCCCAATGCAATGTAGACCAGGGCGGTGAGGGCCTGTTGAATTACAGTTATAATTTCTTCGACAAATCTGTCGAATCTTATAATTTCTTCGACAAGTATTTTATCAGCTTATCTTGTAAGAGTGATAGGCATCTTCCTTGGCCCGTCAAAATCCCGAAGATGTCTAGAAAACTTCACTACGACAATTGTTATAGCATGCTTAAAAGTTCTGATAGCTATGTCAAATGACGTACAGTTCCTCAACTGTCAATTTGGTCTTGCCCAGCTTCAGGAAAACGTTTTATTATTATTATTTCTTCTCGAAAAAGCAACCAACTTTTCGAAAGTTCGAGTAAACACACGAGGAGAACTCTAGCAAATATCTGCGAATGCGGTATTTTATGTGGATTCAGTTGTTTGACAGTCCAAGCACAACATTCTGCGAAGTGTACGTTCCCAACATGTGACTGCACGCGAGATCTTTATCTACCTTCTAATTTCACACAACCATGTCTAACAAGGTATCAAAACTTTAGATGCAATTTTATTAGATATGATTTAGTTGGTAGATAGTTCTCACTCGCTGTTTGAATGTTAACTTCCTGTTCAAAAAATTAAGCATTATTTATTGAATACTCTGCATAGGCTTTCTTTAAATGTATAAAATACTTGGACGCAACAACGAGCTTATACGTTAAAATCCTCCTCAAGTATCTTAGTGCTAAACAGGTTCATGACACTGAAACTATAAACTTGCTTAACGTTGGCAATATACGTCTCCGCCAGGTTACCCAATTGCTCAAAGTCTGAGCCTCGGCGGAGACTACAAAGCCAGGGCTTGATTCCAGAGCCAAGCCTTTTACATCAATCTTAATGGAGCATAAAGTATCCATAAAAATACCATTTCTTATTCGAGAGAAAAAGCTTCCGTAAGAAGGAACTCATATAGGAAATTAGGTATTTTATTCCTTATAAAAATCAGAAATAAATCCGATTAATGAAGTTCGTTCGAAGTTCTATCTGACTGGTACATATCATATCAGTTAAGTAACGTAATTAAACAATTAACTGCACAAATACACTTTAAAACGCCTTTGGTAATAAATAACAACAACTAACACATCAAAACATAACTGGCTGACTAAATACATATTTGTACGAATAACAAACATCATCCAAACGATCCGACATTCATTTTAAATACAAACTTTAATATGAACCCAAGAGCAAACCGTGCTGCCATTTCTTTTTCACTTTCAGAACTGCTACCACAGATCAGTTCTAGAATTGAAGCTGCTACTACAGACTATAAAACCTTAAGATATAAATTAGAAGATCTTATTTTAACGGAGAAACGTCAGAACGTTCTTCATTCCATCTTGATGACAATGGTAGAGTACTACAGCATGTCAGAAGTAACAGACTGCAACTTTGATTAAATTCATAAACAATCTGTCAAAATGCTCTACATAACTACCTAAAAATACTATAAATCATTAGTTATTACTCACTTGTTTCTTTAATATATAACGTGCAATTAATCTATTTCAGTGATAGCTATAGGGGCAATTTTGACTAGGATGTAAGTAAAATGGAAACAAAGAAGGAAAAACCAAACAGCAATAAGAAGTTTAGGTAGTTATGTAGAG